>VXBP01009042.1:164988-185133 GCA_013400115.1 Rhinopomastus cyanomelas
GGGGGGGAGAGAAAAAATAGTTTACTTTTAAGCAAACACTAAATTTCTACATTTGTCCTGCCTCTGCTTCCAAAATGTCACACCTAAAGCCATGTATCAGCATGTGCATAGAGTTTTATACGCTCAAAACACTGCATAATGCTTCCAATTCAATAGCAACTAGGAAGTGACTCCATAAATATAGGAGCATAATTATGACTTAATCTTTGAAAGAAGACGTTTCAGATGCAGTCCAGTCTACTACAAAGACCTACAATATTCAGATCTGGTCAGTGTTTACAGAAGAAACAAATTTACTGAATGGAAATGTATGTTTAAACCTCAGTTCTTCGGTCCTTCCTCAAATTCCACAAATCTGGGATTGTTATGTTATTGTGTAAGAGCATAGAAGGAGTAAGTCAGAACAACGATGTGCAGTGGACTAGTGAAATAACAGTGATAAACCAAAAAGCTTTAGTAGCAACAATAGATCTGGGGGAGCAATGTGTCTTTGCTTATTACCCTTTCAGAAAGAGATTAATCTGGCACAGCGCAGCTAAAGTGTTCGCCGAAGCATCAAAAACAATGTGTGGTGTAAAGGGCATCAAGAGAGGTGGGGAAGGCGTGAATGGACCATCCTATTGAATAAACTGCTCTCTACTTGTGGTTGCTGCTTGTGGCAGATGGATCATAAACTCTTTTTCCCTAAAGGATAATGAATCAGTCACAGCATGTGAAACTTCTTTTCTAGCATAAAAACAGCAGATATCTTTCTAGAGGGGAGAAAACTGAGAGGGGATCTAATGAATGTCTCTAAATACATAAGGACTGGGCATCAAGAAGGCAGGGGCAACCTCTTGTCACTTGTGCCTTGGGATAGAATAAGGGCCAATGGATTTCCAGCTTGAGTAGAGGATGTTCCACTTCAGCATGAGGAAGAACTACTTTACTGTGAGGGTGACAGAGCCCTGGCACAGGCTACCCAGAGAGATTGTGGAGTCTCCCTTTCTGGAGACTTTCCAGCCCTGTGTGGATGCATTTCTGAGCGGTCTGTTCTAGTTTCGCTGCTGCTCTGGCAAGGGGTTTGGACTTGATGATCTTTATAGGTCCCTTCCAACCCCTGACATTGTGATTCTTCCTTCCTAAATCCTGTCCCAGAATGAGAACAAACCAAATGTTTTTCTTTTGCTAGGAGTTTTTTTTCTCAAAACAAGTTTATCGTAATTCTGAACACCAGAACTACTTTTCATATGTCTTCTCTAATTTAATGTACGCTATATTTTAAAAGAAGATTCATTTTTGTCTTCTACAGTGTAGGATTCATTCACATTTCCCGTATTAATGCAAGGATTTAGTCCTCTCTTTTGTTGAGGCTGAGCATGTAAACGTATTGTACAATTTATGTTTCTCTGGACTAACACCTACTCTGTTAGTGAAGTAAACCCGCGATGCATTGAGTGCAAACGATCCACTAGATACTGTGTGTTAGTAATTCTTGTGACAGAACTGTTCGAGTGGTGTGCAACTTGCTCAGTGCTTCTCTGAGTGTACTTCAGGTTTTCAGATAGAAGCTTTAATAGATAATAATCAAGTAGGCAGTTCATAAGTCCCATGTGTAAAAGCACCAGTCATATTGCTAGAGATATGGGTTGTATTCACAGAGTGTAAATTGTTTGGTTAATTGTGTCTGGGAAGACCTTTGCTGTCTCTACGTGAAGGGAGGTTGTAGTCAGGTGAAGGTTGGACTCTTCTTCCAGGCAACTAGCGATGGGATGAGAGGGCAGGACCTAAAGCTACCAGGAAAGGAAGCCTTTCCTCATGGAAAGGGTGATCAGACCCTGGAGTGGACTGCCCAGGGCAGTGGTGGAGTCTGCATCCCTGGAGGTGTTGAAGGACAGACTGGCTGTGGCCCTCAGTGCCCTGGTCTGGCCTCTGTGGTGATGTTAGGTCCTGGGCTGGATGAGCTCAGAGGTCTCTTCCAGCCTAAATGATAATATAATTCTATGGCTCTTATGTGGAGGAAACCGTTCCTTTCCTGAGGATCTTGCAGTAGATGTTAATTAAACCTGGAAATGTACACAAAGCTAAAAAACTAAGCACAGAAGGAAACACACAGTATTATGTTGCTACATGTGGGTATTTCCCATCACAGCATGGCAAAAATATGCATTGGGGGGAGATCTGAAACACTTGACCATTCAGTGTTTTAGCTTATTTTCCTATTAAAAAACCCGATTGTGGAGTATTTCTCCCCTGTATGTGTTTATCTGTGTACATGTAGTTTATGTTACTATGCTTTTCCATCGAATAGGATGTTTGGTCTTCCAACTTCAAGTTGCATATTTAATCTCCCACGTCTCAGCAGGAGTCAGAAAAAGGCCAGGGATTTAACAGTGAAGTCAAGGAGATATTGAACGCTTGCAAGGATCATGAAATTAAGTTCAAATAGAAACCCCACACATCTCTGAATTTGGTCATCTCTAGTGATCATAATGAAATATCACTGTGACAGAAAAACGGAGGCATCAGATTATTCTTGCAACTTTAGTTTTTGATGACTTTTGAAAGCCCTCTTTTGAGATGTGATTAGTTTGAAATGTCTTTTTGAGAAGAAGGAGATAGTTAGCATAGAAAAAGGCTTGCGGAGGCTTATGCTTCAGTTGTTGGGACTGACAAAACAAGTTGGCCTAATGAAATATGAAGTGTACTGCATTGAAAATTTGGAGTAGCTCTGAAAGATCATTAACAATGTTTTGTTTACCCAATAGTTCTCTTAATGAAATAGTGGCAAGAGAAACAATCATTTTTATAGGTTAATTTCCTTGAACGTCCCCCATGCTGTTTTCAACTCCTCACCTCGTTTTCAGACTTGCGCTACAGGATGCCCACATTTGTTTTTAGTTTTTCCCAAGAATTTTCTAGTGCTTAGAGTATTGGCAAAGCATCACGATTCTGAGCAGCTTGGCTGAACTTTGCAATCTCAGCTCAGTATAGATGGTGAGCTGCAGCTGCTCTGAGAAATAGGTATAAGAAAAAATCCCCAAACCCCTATGAAGACTTAAAATATTGTTGATGTTCTGGGCAGTTTTGTGAGACACTTTCCAGATACAACAGGTGTTCTTTCGTATTTTTTCTATGGAGACATCTGTGAAACTGCCTATAGTTTGTAGCTGGAGGAATTGGATTGCTGAATGGTCAATGTTATAATCCCTTTTGGAGCGGGTCCAGAGGAGCAACAAGGCTGGGAGGGACGTCTGAGGAGAGGCTGAGGGATCTGGGGGTGTTTAGCCTGGAGAAGAGGACACTCAGGGGACACCTTCTCCCTCTCTACAACTGCCTCAAGGGTGGTTGTAGTCAGGTTCTTCTCCCAGGCAAGTAGCTACTCAGTGTGAGGACAGGGACTGAAGCTGTGCCGGTGGTGTTATGTTGCATGTTAGGAAGCTCTTCCTCATGAAAGGTTGATCAGATCCTGGAATGGACTCTCCAGGGCAGTCCTAGAGTCTGCATCCCTGGAGGTGTTTAAGGACAGACTGGCTATGGCCCTTAGTGCCCTGGTCTGGCCACTGTGGTGATGATAGTTCATGGGCTGGGCTGGATGAGCTCAGAGGGCTTTTCCAGTCTCAATTACTCTAGGATTTTGAGAATTTTTGTTTCTACTACAGACACTGCTGCATTACTCCAATGGTTTGAATAGGTTTCTTAAAAGAGGAAGTGAAATCCTCTGTTACAAAATAGACCAGTTTTTTACACAATCAATTTTTTAATTAAGTTTTAAACCAGCTTAATTATTGTTTTCTGTTTAAACTCACTATAAGATTCTTCATTTACAGTGTTCAAAGGTAACCAAAGTATTATGAATTTTGTTAAAGAAAACAGATCTTCACTAAATTTAAGATTGTTCTATAGTAACTACACCTACATCTGGTAGCAGAAAATGTAGAGTGAGTTAAAAAAAAAAACCCAAGCCAAGAAGAAGATCCTGGTCCTCTTCCATTAAAAAGCTGCTACCTGTTAACATTTGGGTCAATGCTTCTTTTGTAGAAAGGGATCACAGAATCATAGAATGTCAGGGACTGGAAGGAACCTCTAGCAATCATTGAGTCCAGTCCCTCCGCCAGAGCAGGATCATCTAGGATAGGTCACACAGGAATATCCAGGTGGGCTTTGAAAGTCTCCAGAGAAGGAGTCTCCACAACCTCTGATAAGTGAGTGTGTGGCGTTGTATTCCTTTCTGAATCCAAATTCTATCTAATATTATTATCCTTGGAAACTTGTCTGACTAAAAACGGGAATGCTAAGCAGTGAAGCTTTGGATAGGTCCTTCATTAGCTTCCTAACGGTTTTAACGTTAACAACCATAATCATAATTTAGTACAATGATACTTAAAACAATAGGAAAGCAACATACCAAATGAAATCACTGTTCTGTGATTGGCAGGGGCTGTACTTATACAAAAGAGTGTTGACTGGTTAAAGCTCGCACAGGTAGCTCTGCTTTGAGCAGCGTGTGCCTGCCCATATGACTGGGTAACTGTGTCACGAGAACCAGCAGCCTCCTGCCTTGAGTGTCACAGAAAATTCATACACAGAACTACCTGCTGTTTGCGTGGCAAGTTATAATAACCTAAAAAAGCTGTGTTACACATGAATAAAGGTTTATCTGTGACAGGAATTGGGAGGGCTCATTCAGAAAGGGAGGTGGGATTGTTGCTGGGTTGGCACAAGTGGGGCAGCGCTCCGGTTGTGATTGGAAACCACGAGGCCTCCCGCTGTCCTAGGGTGAAACGGGAGTGCTCAGCTCACTTCCTGAAATGCCCGTGCACCAATGCACACAGCACGGGGAACAAGCAGGAGCACTTCTGCAAAGGTGTGCAACAATTGGGAAATGCATTTGTGGTTTGCTATGTTTTACTTGATGTGAAGTGAGCTGGACACATGCTTCCCAAGATCTTTACTCTCTCAACTACATTTGAATGTGATCTACGCACTGACAGTGCATAACTACGCTTAATTAACATTAGTAAAGGATTTATATGAATTTTATTGACACTTAAATAAACAAAAGTCTAGGCTACAAAGAAAATGCTTTAGGAAGTAAACCAGCCTGCACAAGTAGATGGTACTTAGCTCTTGGAAATTTGACAAACCTGGGTGGTTTGTCAGTCTGGGCCGGGCTAACGGGCGTTACCTTTGCATTTACCCTATCTAGTGAACATGGATTTACATGTTCTTGGTGTGTTGTAGGGAATGTCACAACTCGGATTGTCACTGTACAAGTGCAGCTGGAGTTTTTAGAAATCCTGTCTATTCTTGTGTACAAAGCAGCAACTGATTGTACTGTAACCCTGGAGACCTGCAGGAGGTTTGGGATCTGATTTTCAGACCATAAAATATAGATACTCTGCATCATGGACGTGGCAGAGTCAGCTTGAGGGGAGGCTGCTGTGGGCACTCCAGAACCACTTCTCTGTTCTCAGAGGAGGAGTTTATTGGGTCAAATTGACTGTATTTCAGGCAAAACCAGGGAATACTCATAAAGTTTAGAGAGTGAAAAATCTCTTCTGCTGTTATTGGAGTTTCAAAAGTACTTAGAATGATGTCTGTGATCTGGAAATCCATGATGCTTTAGCTTCCCCAGCAAGAGACCTAATCCATTCCAGCCTTTATAGCCAACAGAATGTATTTAGTTTGACTACGAAGTTGTACCACAAGGTTATGTAACCCTAAACACTTTCCATATTAATAGCACGTCAGGACTGAGTTAATCATGTGGTGCAAACTACTGATTTCAGCATTGTTGCACTACAGGAACATTTGAAGCTATGTAATTCTGTGGCTCTATGTGTTTTCCTTGTTCCTTCACAATAGTATCCTAACTTTTATTAGAGAAACTTCACATAGATCAGATCATAGACAAATAGCAGCTTTAAATAATAGTTCCATTAAAATCTTTAAAATGCGATGCACTGTGACAGGAATAGCTCCTGGATAGTCCTTGCTGCATGTGATCAGAGATAGGGATCAAACAGCTTTAAACATTCGTTTAGCATGAGAAGCTATGCAAAATCAAGGTGTTTAAGCAGTAGGAAATCAGAGAAATAAGCCAAGGGACTGAAAAAAGAATAATGACTACCTGGATAGTATAACAGGTTGGAAAGGGAAATAGAGGGGATGGAACAATGTAGGATCTTCTATTTGACAGAACTGACATGCAGTATATATCCATCTTACTGTTCTCAGACAGCAGACCTTTCAGCATTTGGCTCAGCTTACTCTGTGTCCTTAGCTCTGATGTTCCAGTAAGTGATGTATGGCTGTATGCCTCAGAATAGAGGAGATGAAGAGATGCTTGCAGATAATATTTCTTCTGGATATGAGAGAGCTGTATTCTTGGACACGGAAATTTTTCTTTAAATCATCACTGCCTAGCTGAGTACAGCACAACTGATATCAGGAAGGAAAGGTTAAACTTGAAGAGTAGAGTCTGTTCTATGCAGCTGTGTTTAAGTTTTCAGTCTCTGAGCTCCAAGAAGACTACTCAGAATGAATTTCATTAGAGGTGTCAAAGACAAGAGGAAAAGATCCAGAGGAAAAGTAGGAAAGAAAGATGAATAAAGCCAGAGGTGAAGAAAAAGAGGAGATGAAAGGAAGTGTTTTAGAAGGCTAAAGTCAAGGAAGACAATAAAAATATGAACAAAAAGGAAATTAAAAAGCAAAAATACTTTTATATGTCTGTTGCACGTTTATATTACATTTTCATTTGAGGAATGAATCAAATCTATACAATAGGGGGAAAAAGAAGGTAGTTTCCTTGTTATATTTCCAATCCCACTTTTTTTTTTCTTGCAATGGTTGGATAAAACAAGGTAGAAAGTTTTGTAGTAGTCTGAAGCTTCTTCAGGTTCTCAGATGGAATCTGTCCAATGTAAAAGTGTAATTGCTAAGGTCATGTGTCATGATGATCAAGGCGGGTAATCTCACTCATGTTCAGATACCAGAAATCATTAGTCAGAAGACATTTACTCTACAAAATAGCAGGGTTTATATACCAGACAATATTCATCAATGGCTACATTCTACCAATCATCTTTGGCTTGCTTCATTCCAAGGTTACATGGTTGGTTGGTTCTGTTTTTCCACCACAAGCAATTAACACAAGGCCTTCAAAGGCAAATGCAGTCATTCACTTTAGCCTCCCATCAGCCTCCTACCTTATCTCCTCATCGTGTTCTGCTCCTAGCACTAACATCCTGTGCTTAGACATCCAAATCCTTATCTATCCCTAAGTGCCTAAGATTTACTGCTCATGTCTTACACCTCTAACTCTCCTCCAAGGTCTAAGATTTGTGCTTCCAGTGTCAAATAGTGTCATATTTTCTAATTGCCCCCGTATAGTCATGCACTTCTGCTTCCAACTTTGTGAGGCTGTGGCATTTTTCCATCTGTTTTTTTTTGTTAAGGATCTGAGTGACTTCCTCGCATTTGTCTTTGAGCTAGACACTTGTCCTAAGGCAATGAAATACAGCTGGTATACAGAAGAATGTATGTGTTGCTCTCAAGAAAGAGAATAATTCCTAAAAGGCTTCAGCTGACCACTACTCTCTGGCTTCTATCCTACAGCCAGCTCATGATCCACCTCGCTACCCGATCATCTAGACCACACTGGCTCAGTTTGGCTACGAGGATTCTGTATGAGACTGTGTCAAGATAGACCACATCCACTGCTCTGCCATTCATTTCAGATATAATTTTTGAGATGATTGTTATATCAGTGCTAGTCTGCTAGCGGAGAAATGCAACCAGCAGAGAAATCAAGATACTCAGTGTTGGTTTAGGTTTAACTATGGAATTAACTGGGCTGTGACATTTGCTGCAGTTAACTGGACTGGGCTGTGTGCATTAGTCATCTTCTCTACTCTGTGTGCATTAGTCTTCTCTCCCTGGACAGGCTGGAGAGGTGGGCACAATCTCGTGGGGTTTAACAAGACCAAGTGTAAGGTCCTGCATCTGGGTCGAGGCAATCCTAAGCACAAATACAGGCTGGGCAGTGACTGGCTGCAGAGTAGCCCTGAGGAGAGGGACTTGGGGGTGCTTGTGGACGAAAGGCTCAGCATGAGCCAGCAGTGTGCACTTGCAGCCTGGAAGGCAAACCGGATCCTGGGCTGCATCAGGAGAAGTGTGGCCAGCAGGTCGAGGGAGGTGATTCTCCCTCTCTACTCCTCTCTGGTGAGACCCTACCTGGAGCACTGCATCCAGTTCTGGAGCCCTTATTACAAGAGGGATGTAGACGTGCTGGAGCGAGTGCAGAGGAGGGCCACGAGAATGGTCAGAGGGCTGGAGCAGCTCTCCTGTGAGGCCAGACTGAGAGAGTTGGGGCTGTTCAGTCTGGAGAAGAGGAGGCTCCCAGGTGACCTTCTTGTGGCCTTCCAGTATCTGAAGCAAAACGGCTGGGGAAGGACTATTTAGGATGTGAGGTAGCGACAGGACTAGGGGGGATGGAGCAAAGCTGGAGATGGGTAGATTTAGAGTGGATGTGAGGAGGAAGTTCTTCACTGTGAGAGTGGCGAGAGCCTGGAATGGGTTGCCCAGGGAGGTGGTTGGTGCCCCATCCTTGGAAGTATTTAAGGCCAGACTCTGGCCTTAAGGATGAGGCTCTGGCCAGCCTGATATAGGTTGGGGTGTCCCTGCCTGGTGGGGGAGTTGGAACTGGATGATCCTGTGGTCCCTTCTAACCCTGACTGACTGTATGACTTGGTCTAGGTGATCCTGCTGTGGCAGGGGGATTGGACTAGATGATCTTTCGAGGTCCCTTCCAATCCCTGATGATTCTAAGTGTTTCTTTACTGAGAGGGTGGTGGTCAAACACTGTAACAGCCTTCCTGGAGAATTGGTTGATGCCGCAAACCTGTGAGTGTTTAAAGGGCATTTGGACAATGACTGTAATGTGCTTTAAGCCTTGGTAAGCTCTGAAGCAGTGAGGTAGCTGGACTACATGACGACTATAGGTCCCTTCTAACTGAAATATTCTGTTTCCATGCTATGCTTTAATTACTGGTCCTTGAGTACTGTTAAACAAGCCAATGTGCTTAGGGAAATCTCCAGCCTTTGGTTAGTTGACTTCCCATAAAATACATGGGACAGAGGTACTCACGTGACGAAGAGGTTATCAACGTGTTCGAATAGGAACTTTGTGGTTATGATTCCTAAACTAGGGATTGCTACTAGCTGTTTGAAAAAAAAAAGAAAATAATGAGAAAAATTCTAAAGCATCCTGGATGTCTGGTAGAGATTAGAGTCTCTTTTAGCTTGTGGTGCTGTGGAAATTTCTCATACAGTCAGATGTTTAGTTTCTGTTTGTGAGTAAACATCTTAAAAATGAGAGCTTCTCTTCTAGAAATGCATGATCTTAGTGATTGGATCATTGGCCTGAATTCAAATCCCTATTCTGCTGAGTTCAGTTCAGGAATAGCAAGCTGTATCCTTCAGGAATAGCCAGCATTAAACAATTGGATGTTTTAGCTTGAGCCCCTGTTTTCTCTGCAGTTGGAACTCTTCCACTTTACATAAATAATTAATTGAAATTGAATTGTTGAAAGAGTGATGTGAACCTGCAGCTCTCATCTCCTAGTGGAAGCTCTAACAACTAGCCTGGCAGCTGCAGCCAACTTGTGCCTGTTTGCATTAGCTGTTCTCTATATGAAGAAAAATGTGCTTACGTAACTCTTTTCACCTGAGTGAAACAGGGCAGTGGAAAAGAGGTCTATTTTAAGAATCTGATCACCCGGGGTGCCTAGTGCTTCAAACAGATTGAAACCCTTTGCCAGATACGTCACAGCACAAGGCCTACAGTCAGTAAGGAGCTGAATCTTGGTTACTTAAGGAACTATCTAAGAGTGACAGTGTTGGATAGTAACAAAGCAGTGCTGACTGCCCATCTCAGCTTAAGGAGAAAGCTTCTCTTCACTAGATAAAGTCAGCTGGGCTGAATTAGTGATCTAATTCAGACAGACAGAATTATAAAAGAAGTTACTGCCTAGTTAGCAGGCAGGGATTTTTGGTGGGGGGGGGCTGCTGGGTAGAAACCAGTGTTCCAAATTTGACTGGTGTCACTGATTGATGAAAAAGCAACCCCAGAGTATGTTTGAGAATGCTAAACACCTGCACTGCTAACTACAGTTAGTTGAGAGGTATTCTCCTGGCATGGAGGTTGGAGTACATGATCTCTAACCTGAGCCATTCTGTGATGAGGTCAGATAAGTATGTTTGAGATTCTAGAATTTTCTCAGATGGGTATTTTATGTGACCTCCACTGTAATTTCGACCTTACAATGGTGGATTTTTGTTTACATTTGTTTTATTAATCCTGAAAAGTCTTTCCTCTTACGATATGTTGTGTATCTTACAGCGTTGTCAGGCATCAGTCTGAAAACCACTGTATCCATCCAAACACAAAGGTATTACTTGCTCATTTTGGCTCTCATCAGTTCGTTGGTTCTGTCTTCAACACGTAGCTTTTAGAAATGTCTTCTTTCCCTTTGGCTTTTGTGACAATTCCAAGGTATTTCCGAATGCATGTTTGACACTTAATGTGACTTGCACCCACTGACTGCAAATAAATTTGAAGGACTGCATTTCAAAGAACTAATGGTAAAGAGAAGAACCAATATAATCTTCAAAACCTCATCCTGTCAGGTACATTTGCTAAGAAATAAACGCTGTGGAAAGAAACACACAAAAATGGTTTGTTTAGATACAGAATCTTGGGGGTTAAATACATTTAATTTAGATTACTTTGCTGCTTGCTTATTTATTTCAAAGGAAGTCTGTGGATCCTTAGTTCAAAGCATACAAGCACTTAGGAGTGAGGCAATCTGCAGAAAACTTAATTTGTGTGGGTATTTCCATTAGAGCACTCCATGGTAAAGTGCTAAATGCAGCTGAAACTTGTGTTTGCTCGTCATGCTTTGTGAGACTATTGCTCTCCGTGAGACTCTACTCAGGAAGAGATGAAGCACTGGAGATTACTGAAGACCTCTGAAATGACTCCTTTGTCATCTACTTGATTTAGGTTGTACCATGTACACATAAGCTCACTTATCTGTCTAGTTTAATCTACTTTGTGTAGACATTTTTGCCAAAATGGAGGGATTTTAACAGTCTGGAATCATCTTCTTACACAGCTAAATCTTAAAATACCAATACAGCAACGTTTAAGAGGTCTAATGTTTTTAAAACCTGAAACAAATCAGGCATGAGGAGTCCATGGAAAATATCTTCAGTAGGAAGCAATAACGAAAAAAATAAAACCCTTAGAATCTCTTGTGGAAAATTTAGTAATTTTAATTTTTTTGATAGTTTTAATATGTACTGTATTCTTAATAAATACCAATAAAGAGAAACCATATAGATGGCAACATTATTATGTCAAGAACTATTTAGCGTGCAGGAAATTTTCCAACATCTTCGTTCTTTCACTTTTAAAGAGTGCCATCTCAGAAGCAGAGGTTCATCATAGCAGTTTCACTTAGCAGTTGTTCCTTAGCCCAGCTCCCGAGCAGTTGCCCAGGAAGGATATTTATAGAATCACAGAACAGTATTTGGCTGGAAGAGACCTTCAAGATCATCAAGTCCAACCTTTTCCTAGCCCTATCACCAGCACTAAACTGTCCCCCAACGCAACATCTACCCTTCTCTTGAACACTTCAGGGATGGGGACTCAGCCCCCAGCCTGGGCAGGCTGTTCCAGTGCCTGGCAACCCTTTCAGTAAAGACTGTATTGTATAACAAGGAAGATGCTATTAACTCATCCTGCAAGGCCCAGCAAGGGCTGATTCTCATCTCAGTCTGGAAGAAATCAAGATTTTCTTAGCTGGAATCTTTACTGCTGTGAGAGAAAACCAGGAGTCTCTTATTTGCCCAACATGTTAGAAAAGTGGGTTACGATTTTTTCCCTTTGTTCCTGCATTTGCATTAGCTGTAGTGAAGAATATTGAGGCTGGAGCATGCAGGCCCCTCATACAATTCATTAGTCTGAGTATCTCGTGAAGCACACGATCCATGTTTGCTTGAAGTCCGCGGTGATTTTTGCACTGCTCCACCGGCTGGAATGTCATCAAAGTGTTTTATTTTCATCCTTTTCAGAATTCCTTGCTTTACCTAGAGCTAATATTGACCAGTTTCCTTGTCAAAAGATTTAAAGAAAGAATGAATGAATGCAAGGTTCTGTAATTACAGAACTTAGAAGTGTTGCGCAGATAAGTACATGTAATGTTGATATGTATTCACTCTCCAAGGATATTGACTTTATAATTTACTGGTTTAGTCCTGCAGCTAATAAAGCATTCACTATTTCCCCAACTGCTGGCTGCGATGAGGGGATCAAGGGACAACACACACAGACTAATGTAGTCTTAGTGAAACCGTTTAGTGCTAACAAAGCATGTCTTCTTATATCTTGTTGTTATGATCCCACTCTCAAGCGGTATGACTGGTTTCTTCATCTCTGTCTTCTCCTCCCATAGCTCAGTCTTTCTCATCCCAATGTTACCAGTTCGTCTCTGCTTTGGTTGCCAGCTTCTCCTTGCTTGATGCATCAGCATAAAGAGGTCTTTCAGTCACTTGTTTAGTGTCCTTCAGTCACTTGCTTAATGTCCTTCAGTCACTTACAATGCCTTCTGTTCAGACTCTTGTCAGCAACCCACAGAGGTCTGGATCGACCACATGTCCATTCTCTTTCAGGTAGTCCACTACACCCAACAGCTATTTGAATGCTAGGTGACAGCTCTCCTGACTGCCCCTTCTTTTGCATCTCAGTTTACACCAGCATTACTGCTCCTCATCCTTCTTTCTCTGAAACCATGGGAGATGAAAGTTGGAATGTGCATAGATAGGAAACATTATGGATGTTGTTTCTGCTCTTGTCATCAGAGATCATAGTGGGGGGCCTTGTGGAGAAGGATTTGTGAGTGCCAGTGGATGAAGGGCTGGATGTGAACCAGCAATGTGCACTAGCAGCCCAGAAGGTCAACTGTGTTGTGGACTACATCACATGAAGTGTGCCCAGGAGGTCAAGGGAGGTCATTCTGCTCTTCTACTCCGCTCTGGTGAGCCTCACCTGGAGTACTGCTTCCAGCTGTGGAGTTCTCAGCACAAGGAGGATATGCATCTGCTGGAGCATGTGCAGAAGAGATCCATAAATGATCAGAGGGATGGAGCACTCTGCTATGAAGAAATTATAAGAGAATTGGGCTTGTTCAGACTGGAGAAGGCTGCAGGGACAACTTGTTGTGGCCTTTCAGGACTTTAAGGATTTATTAGAAAGATGGGGACAGGCTTTTTAGCAGGATCTATCATGACAGAACAAGAGGTGATAGTTTTAAGCTAAAAGAAGGAAGACTTAGACAAGATACAAGGAATGCATTTTTTTACAGTTAAGGTGAGGGATCACTGGCACAGGTTCCCCAGGAGGCAATAGATGACCCATACTTGGAGACAGTCTAGGTCAGGCTGGATAAGTCTCTGGGCAACCCGATCTAGCTGAAGATGTCCCTGCTCAGCACACAGGAGTTGGACTAGATCATCTTTGAATGTGCCTTCCAAGCCAAAGCGTTGTAGGGTTCTATGATCTTATGGATTCTACAGAAAAGACACATGTATCGAGAACTTAAATTACATCCTCAGCTTACTTGGATGTTCTGCAGTGAGTAGAGCTCTGCTTTTCTCCTTTTTGATCTGGGACCAGTCCTGTTCAAGCTATTCTTTGATGACTTGGATGAGGGATTGGCATGCAATGTCAGCAAGTTTGCTGATGACACAAAGCTGGGTGGTGTTGCTGACACCCCTGCAGACTGTGCTGCCGTTCAACAAGACCTGGACGGGCTGGAGAGCTGGACAGAGAGAAATGTAATGAAGTGTAACAAGGGTAAGTGTAGAGTCTTGCATCTGGGCAAGAACAACCCCAGATACCAGTATAGGCTTGGGACTGAGCTGCTGGAGAGTAGTGTAGGAGAAAGGGACCTGGGGGTCCTGGTGGCCAGCAGGATGACTATGAGCCAGCAGTGTGCCCTTGTGGCCAAGAGGGCCAGCAGCATCCTGGGGTGGGTCAGAAGGGGGGTGTTTAGCAGATCAAGAGAGTTTTTTTCTCCTCCTGTACTCTGCCCTGGTGAGACCACACCTGGAGTATTGTGTTCAAGAGTGATGTGGAGCTGCTGGAGACAGTCCAATGTAGAGCTATGAGGATGATGAAGGAGGTGGAACACCTCCGTGATGAGGGGAGGCTGAGGGAGCTGCGTCTCTTTTTAGCTTGGAGAAGAGGAGACTGAGCGGTGACCTGATTAATGTCTACAAATATTTGAGAGGTGGGTGTCAGGAGGATGGAACTGGGCTGTTCTCAGTGTCATCTACTAATAGGACGAGGGGCAATGGTTGTAAGCTGGAACATAGGAGGTTCCACATCAACATGAGAAGGAACTTCTTCCCAGTGAGGGTGACAGAGCACTGGAACAGGCTGCCCAGGGAGGTTGTGGAGTCTCCTTCACTGGAGATATTCAAGACCCGCCTGCATGTGTTCCTGTGTGACTTGGTCCAGGTGATCCTGCTGTTGCAGGCGGATTGGACTGGATGATCTTTCGAGGTCCCTTCCAATACATGATGATTCTGTGATTCTGTGGTCTTTTCAGGATGGCAGAAAAATTAAAAACATGGTTCTGTTCATCCAGGGTGTTGTAATCATGATGACAGCATAACCTCTGGAAGGATAGGAGTTTATAAGTAAAATTGGATAAGATAAAAGCCTTCCTAATGGCCCCTACAAATCTATTCATGAAATACAGAATCCTGCTTGCATCCCTTGGGTGGTAGTTATTAGTATTCTAAGAGAAAAACTAAGCTGCTTGAGATCTGATGTAAGCAAGACCTTCATCTCTTGTAACTGTCTTTGTTTTTAAGTCAGCCGACTTGATACCGCTGTGGTGGACCTCAGGAGTTCATAGATGGTGTTCTTGCTTACTTGACATGCATTCCATCAAGCAAACATTGGGGAACAGTGAGCAGCTACAGTGTTGAAATATTATGGGGATTTTGAAAGCGAGCAGGTATTGATGCCTTATCTAAGCTGCAGAAATCAATTATATTTCCAAATACTTGAGGGAAAAGAGAGGGTTGTGATGATGCCGTTGGCTCTTTCTTTTCAGATGGACAAAAGGAAGAATGAAGAGGGGGCAGGTAGTAAAATTGTTAATATGACAAAAAGATGGTTGCAATTATTTCACTATTTATTCACATAGCCTGACACAGACACAGATCATTAGGCGTTGGAAGGGAGGTCATCGAGTCCAACCCCCCTGCTCAAGCAGGACCATAAAACATAGAACCTAGAACCTAGACTGGTCTTAAAATTCTCCAGAGAAGGAGACCCCACAACAGCCCTGGGGAGCCCATTCCAGTGTTGACACCTCTAATCAGATAAGTAACAGCCAAATGTCACTGAGAAAGGTTTCAGGGGCACAGAATTTCCAGAGTCTTTAAGCACAGTTTGCTGTTTCATAAAATCTTTATTCCAGCGTAGAACATCAGAGGGAGACTTAGTAAGAAAGGAATAACAACACCTCATCTTTAATGCTGTTTGGAGAGTAATTTCAAAAGTGTACTCAGTAGTAGGGGCAGAGGAATCTAAAAGGAGTGGATTAATCATATAACTGGTTTTGGGTTTATTTTTTATTTTCCTCTCCTAGTTCTATGCTTGATCAATAATTGACTTTTTCATTGTATAATGGTGAAAGATTTGGGAAGAAGAGAAGATCCCAGAAGTAAAGTCATTCTTAAATATCAGAGTTGACCATCTCTCAATAGCTGGAATTTTTCAGTAACAAGTGGAAGATTGTCACTATAGTTTAACGGAGCTGTTTATCTGCTCTGTTCAGGATTTTTGAGAAACATCTTTAGCAAGAGAGAAGAGCGTATAGTCTTGGTTACTTTTCTGGATGCTGTCTAGAGAATGTACTTTTCAGCAGATTGTCTGTGGTCACTGCTGCTTTGCAAAGTCCTGCTCTTCTGCAGAGATTTTCCTTGTACTTCTCTGGAGTTGAAGGTAGCAGAATAGATGGCACTTGAAACAAACAGCTGGCATTGGTTGAAATCAATGTATTTCGTTGTCCTGTGCATAGCTAAGTCCAGAGAGCCCTTCTTTTACTGGGTTGTTTATTCTCACGTTTTATTTGATCATTCTTAGTTTACGTTCTTTCCCCTATTGTTTCTTATTCCCCTCTCTGACATTCTGGGAGGACTCTGTTCTCTGTTAGTTACGACGTAATGTCATTGACCAGGTTGAGAAGATTCTTTCTTACATAACGTGATATATTGTTGGTGTGTTTCTCACCACTTTTCAAGGAACCCTCCATAAATCCAGCTGGGGGCGGACAAGATCCACGGAGCTCTGAGAAAAAGGGTAAACCTAGTTTACTAAAGATTCATGAGTTGTTTCCTCACACCCTGTCAGCTATGATACCCAAGTACAATATGTCTGATGGAATTACACTGAACATGAAACTCTTTCTGCAGCAACTGGATTTGAGAAAGATCATTTTAGTATATGAGTTTAAAATGAACTGTAATGACAGCTTGAGTTCTCCAATCACAGCCATGTCCTCCTGCCCTGTATGATGTGTGTGAGGTTACCTATGGCATGATGTGTACTCAGAATACAGACTGCTTGCAGAGCAGATCTGAAGATAAAAAGAGCTGAATAAAATTGGATCAAGTTTTGCAGATGTTAGTCATTTCAGTTTGAGAGTGCTTGCACCTCTGTATCCAAGACTTGCTTACTTTTCTCCATTAAATACCTTGGTTTCTAGGCCCCAGCAGAGCAGCTACAACAAAAGCAGCAGCAGATGCATTCCCATGCCATGACTGCATCTAGCTCTTGGTCCTGCCTTTAACCCTGCAGGGCAAAGCGTGTCCATGTAGATGCTCCTGTCAGTGGTAACCAGCTGCTTGAGAAAAAAGCATGTCTGTGCCCTCTCTATGTTGCTAAGACCCATCCTGCATGAGAGACACTGCATCAAGAACCATATATAACAGACTACCTAGTTGGGAGAAGCTGCAGCATCCCCTCCTCCGTCTGTGTTTTAGGGAATAGAGATGTTCTGACATTTAACCTGCTACAGTTCTTCAGTTCTGAGGAACAAAGGCATTTTCCACACTTAGGCATTTGAAAATGAATGGTAAAACTGAATTTAAACCTGAGAAGCAGAATTGCTTGTGTTGTGTTATATTTGTTAATTATTGTATGGAAATAATTGAAAGCATTTTCATATGCAATTCAGAGGGTTGCTTCCTCGTGTGTGATCTTAAAATACGTTCTTGAATTCACTTAAATGCAGTTTATGCGTGGAGTGACTCTACCTTGTCTATCCCCTGTCTCTCCAAGAAAGCTCAAACACACCATGTTCTCTAAAGCAGAGAAGGGATTTAACTATCACATGCCTATTTTTCCATCTGTAGTTAAGTTGACAGGCTGCTGAGAGAGTGAAAAAACAATCCTGTCTCTTTGTATCTCCTCTCTGTGCCAGGAATACATCAAAGCATATGGACATCCCACTCGTAAATTATTTTAACAGTAGAATAACTGTGAATAATAAATTGTACATAGGAAATGCATTCAACATTTTATTAGAAAACTATTCTCAAAGCTATTTATAAGCAAAAGTGAATCATTGATCCTTTTCTGACTTCACTACACCAAACACGAGAGTCTTCCTGCTGTTTCTTACCATTCCACTCCACTTGGGTTGTGCATTGCAAAGGAATCAGCTTTCAAGTGAATGGAAGTGGAGAAATTATATTAAAACACATCAGTCTAGAAGAAAGATGGAAAAGCCTTCTTGAGAACTTAATTATGGATTTAAAAGTGTATTATGTATGTGGGGGTTTGGCCCTGGAACAGTATTCTATGAAATTGTGATCTCAGCGTAACGTAAAGCAAACAAGCCTTCTGAAGTGGATTAAGAGTTCTCAAAGAGTCTGAGCAGCCAGCTATAACAAATATTGACAGCCAAGCTGAAGAGAAGGATGTAGTGAGCCACACGATAGGGGTTCAGTTCATCCCTTTCTATATTTATTTTATGTATCCCTGGCAATTGACAATAATGAAAGAAATGTGTCTTTATAAATAGCTCCCTTTGGGAAACAGAAATAGTATTAGCCTTGCTAAGTGGCTGCCAAGCAACCCTCCTATCACTTCATATACTAGAATGGGAAAAGGTTCCTTCTCTTCTGTCCGCCGAGGAACCCTCTGCTGTGCTTTCTTAATCCAGTGCACAGCCCTGTGACTCAGGCTGTCCTGCAAGGTAACTCCTTGACCCCACCAGGCCAGATAATATTCCTTCTATACGCTGCACTGTTTCAGTCTTCCAAACACAGAGTGGTAGCTTGTAAGGGGATGAAGGGTGTTGTTATCCAGGTAAGTTTCCTTAACTAGCCAATGGTCCAATCCAATATAAAAACCAATTTTTCAGAGCTTCACAATGAAGAAGCATTATGTATTTTTATTGGATCGAGCCCTGAGCTATCTTGTCAGAAGTTAGCAAAATATTGTTCAAACGTTCTCCTTGAATCAGGGGCCTCAGAGCTTTGCATCATTCCCCAAACACAGAGGAACCTAAAGCATCATAAACCTGTCAAAGAATGATAGCAATGAGTTGTACCCAGTGACACAAATTGGTGACGCATCACCGAAGTTGACGGCTTTCTGGAAGGGGTGATTTACGAAGTTTTTTATTAAGTTTTGAGGGGCTTTTTATAAGCTCTGTTGAAAATTCATGTTCAGTGACAGAGCTGGACAAAACCTGCTTGTTACATCAAGAAGTAGCATTTGCTTTCCTTCTCTTCAGAAAACAGCACAGGAGAAATGTCTGGATTTTAATTAAGATCTATGTTGGAGGGAAAGATTTGTGAATGTTTTAGCTTGGATATAGTTTAATCATTTATTCTAATTTAATATCTATTATTATTAATTTGTTGTTGCATAAATTAATTATTACATAAATCATTCTAATTTAGTGGTCCCCCACTGTATGATGTAAACATCATTCTAATGAGGAAGGGAGAAAAGGCTGAAGTGACAATACTGAAGCTCCGTTTGTCTTTTTTCTGTTGATGACGTGTATTAGTCATTTGATCGTGATCTACATTTTAGACATTCACCTCTAGTTTGTTAATTAAATGAAGATCAAATAACAAAAGTTAATTGCTGTTCAAAGCACAAGATCTTTTATAGTGTACTCTCTCAATTATGCCTGCACTCATTATTTTGCAAGAGTGTGCAATGAGTAGACATCACTGAAATGCAGGTGAAGACCAGGACTGGAATCCTAGGACTCATGTACCTCTTTCTGTAATGGCTCAGTATTATTTCCAGTTTGATATTTCTTTTCTATAGTATGATTGGGCATTGAAATGATGACGACATAATTTAAATGTGGGGAGTGTAGCAGGATTATATGAGATCATTTCCCTTGGAGAACACAGAGATGTTCTGGACAGGGATAAGTAGACACACAAATATCCAGTCAAAGAACTGGACATTAATTTCAAACCGTTATTGTTTTTCTTGAGTCAGAGAGAGATTTAAGTCAGTACTGTGGTTGAACTGAAAGAGAAGTCATTCCCACCTACTGGAACAAGAATTGTTCAACTGGGGTTGTTTAGTCTGGAGAAGAGAAGACTGAGAGGGGACCTTATTGCCCTCTACAGCTACCTAAAAGGAGGTTGTGGCAAGGCTGGTGTTGGTCTCTTCTCTCAAATTGGTGATGCTAGGACAAGGGGAAATGGCCTCAAGTTGCATCAGGGAAGGTTTAGACTGGATGTTAGAAAGAAATTCTTTACTGAGAGGGTGGTTAGGTACTGGAAGGGATTGCCCAGGGAGGTGGTGGTGTCACCATCCCTGGAGGTGTTTAAGGAATGGGTGGATGCGGCGCTTGGGGATATGGTCTAGCGGTTAGGCACTAGGAGAAAGGGCTGGACTTGATGACCCTGGAGGTCCTTTCCAGCCATGATGATTCTATGATTCTATATTTCAGTGTTACAGGTATATGGAACTGACACTAAGGGAAAATGAAATGCAGACCTTTATTCTCAGGTAGGATGAACCCTCCCCCCCCCCCCCCCCCC
>VXBP01009042.1:185167-228971 GCA_013400115.1 Rhinopomastus cyanomelas
TGTTTAGATTGGCTTTTTACATGCAGAGTTTTTGTCTTCACCAGCTGATCAAAATTCACTCATTATGAATTTTACAGAGGTGCCATTTTGCCTGAATAATGTCTTTCAGAGTTTTATATAAATACATCTTGTCTTTACTTATATTTTAGAGCAGTAAATACTACAGCTGAATCTTCAATTTCTTTTTTTTTTCTCCTCAAATGTGTCTTGGGTATCAGAAATTGTCTTTTTTCATACTTTTTTGGAAAAAAAGCAACTGTGCAGTTGTAGGGTCTGATCCCTTGATCTGTTTCATTTCAAAAACATGAAACATGAATAACTTCTCATGAGTCTTCTCATGTGACCTGAAAATTGAGAGCAAGCTGTGCTTAGAAGTTGGAGGAATATTTCCCCTTATGGATATCCGTTTGTGGAGATGCAGGAAACACAGAAATTTAACAGAATGCTTTTTAGTGCTTCAGCGTAGATGTGCTCTTGTGGCCAAGAAGGCCAATGGAATCGTGGGATGGATCAAGAGTGTATTCAGAAGATCAAGGGAGGTTCTCCTCCACCTCTACTCTGCCCTAGTGAGGCTACATCTGGAGTATTGTGTCCAGTTCTGGACTCCCTGGTTCAAAAGGGACAGAGATCTGATTAAGAGAGTTCAACAGAGGGCCATGAGGATGTTTAGGGGACTGAAGCACTTACCAAAGATTGAGAGACCTGGGATTTTTCAGCTTGGAGAAGAGAAGGTCATTGGGGGATTTAATCACTCTCTATAAATCAATAAGGCTGGGCGTCAAGAAGAAAGTGACAATCTCTTTTCCCTTGCACCCTGATGGATGTAAATTGGAGCACAGGAAGTTCCACTTGAAGTGAGGAAGAACTTCACTGTAAGGGTTACAGAGCATTGGAACAGGCTGCCCAGGGAGGTTGTGGAGTCTCCTTCTCCGGAGATTTTAAGACCCTTCAGGATGCATTCCTATGTGACTTGTCTTAAGTTCTATGTCCTGCTCGAGCAGGTTGGAGGTTTCTTCCAACCCATAAATATCTGTGCATCTTTGTGCATCTTGCATCTTCCTATGGACTGTCTGAAAGAGTTTTGGGGCTCCATACATGTTTACATTTAAAAACCAGGGTTACTCTATCTGGATTTGGGGGCTATTAGCATTTTATTGTTGTCTATTGTCTCACATGCAACATGGAAGTGCAGTGGTTTTCCCAAGCTTTTCAGCAGATTACTGACAAACTAACATTGTTGGTGTCATAGGAAGTATGGAGTATTAGTGAAATAACTAGGAGTCATTGTAAGTAATGGCAAGAGTAAAATGCAGGTCACACACTGCATGAATAGCATTAGGAAATGGCTTTTGCAGCTGTGGGAGCCAGGAATGTGTGTCTGGATATATTTAACGTTATTAGCTGGTCAAAATGAGAAAAAGTGGTGAAATGACTGTGAAGAAAATTTCCTGCCTGGATTTCAGATACTCCTCACAACACTGTGCTGGCAATTATAAATGCACAATCATGTACCTCACTCTACCCTGGATCCTCTGCTCAAGTGCTGTTCTTCAGATTTTTTACATTTTGCAGCTTGAGCACATATATATAAAGATTTTAAGGTTAACAGTCGGCTTAATTGTGAAAGAGGTAAATTCTATTATGTGTAGTCATCAGTCTCAAAGCAGTGATTTTTCACTTTCTCTTGAGTAAGATACCACTCTGTTGCCGACACCCCTGCAGACTGGGCTGCTATTCAGCGAGACCTGGATGGGCTGGAGAGCTGGGCTGAGAAAAATGTAAAGAGGTGTAACAAGGGCAAGTGTAGAGTCTTGCATCTGGGCAAGAACAACCCCAGGTACCAGTATAGACTGGGGACTGAGCTGTTGGAAAGTAGTTTAGGAGAAAGGGATGTGGGGGTCCTGGTGGCTGCAGGATGATTCTGAGCCAGCAATGTGCCCTTGTGGCCAAGAGGGCCAACAGCATCCTGGGGTGGATCAGAAGGGGCGTGGTTAGCAGATCAAGAGAAGTTCTTCTCCCCCTCTACTCTGCCCTGGTGAGACCACACCTGGAGTATTGTGTCCAGTTCTGGGCTCCTCAGTTCAAGAGGGATGTGGAGCTGCTGGAGGGAGTCCAGCGTAGGGTGATGAAGGAAGTGGAGCACCTCCCTTATGAGGAGAGGCTGAGGGAGCTGGGTCTCTTTAGCTTGGAGAAGAGGAGACTGAGGGGTGACCTCATTAATGTCTACAAATATTTGAGGGGTGGGTGTCGGGAGGATGGAGCTGGGTTGTTCGCAGTGTCATGCATTGATAGGATGAGGGGCAATGGTTGTAAGCTGGAATATAGAAGGTTCCACATCAACGTGAGAAGGAACTTCTTCCCAGTCAGGGTGACGGGGCACTGGAATAGGCTGCCCAGGGAGGTTGTGGAGTCTCCCTCTCTGGAGATGTTCAAGACCCACCTGGTTGTGTTCCTGTGTGACTTGGTTTAGGTGATCCTGCTGTTGCAGGCGGATTGGACTAGATGATCTTTTGAGGTCCCTTGCAATCTGTAATGATTCTATGATTCTATGGTGGCACTACTCAACTGCCATGTTCTTTGCCAGGTCTCTAACATAAAAAACCAAGGACCAGTACGATAGTGATCTCCCATTGTATTTTTCTCAGAATATGTGATGGCATTTGTGACACTGTGTCTAGTTTGTGTGCAGCTACTTGTTTAACATTGTCGTCTTTTCTGTATAAAGAGGTAATAATTCTTTTCCATTTTCCTTAAGATTGTTGTCTGGCGAATTTTGTCCGAGGTCTCATCAAGACCTAACTTCTTTGTTTCCTCTGCCTTTATCTGTAAGTGTGGTCTTGAAGCCACCACAAAGAGAAAAGCAGCCAACGTTACGATCTTTTCACGGAACTCAGAAAAATATTAGTTGAGATAATTTAAGTGATTGACACAATATCTTCTCCAAGATACTAGAAATTAGGAAGGATTGTACCCTGTCTGTAACTTACTCTAAAGACAGTTCTGGGAATAAGCACAGAAGGCTGTTTGCTATTCAGAAGAATCTGGACAAGCTGGACAGTTAGACAGTGTGGTGGTTTCAAGATCACAATTAAAGATAAAGGAAAAGAAAACCAAGCAGTTAGGTCTCAATGAGATCTCGGATAGAATTCTTGCTAGACAACAGATAGATTAGGGAAACTGGAAAAGGCTCTATTAACTCTATGACTGTATAGAGAAGAAAAGGTTAAGCAAGTTAGTGCGCACAAACTAGACACTGTGTCACAAATGCCATCACATATTCTGAGAAAAATACAGTGGGAGGTCACTATTGCATTGGTCCTTGGGTCTTCTTTCACATTAGAGACCTGGGGAAAAAGAGCATGTCAGTCAAGTAGAGATGAGTACCACCACCCTCTCTATTATTCTTGCAACACCCCTGCCTGAGGTACAGCGGCAGCGAGGCTGTTTGCAGACTGGTGAATTATTCAATATAGGAAGGGTGTGGTTAGTAGATTGAGAGAGGTTCTCCTCCCTCTCTACTCTGCCCTGGTGAGGCTACATCTGGAATATTGTGTCCAGTTCTGGGGCCCTCAGTTCCAGAAGGACACAGAGCTGCTTGAGAGAATCCAGCACAGAGCCACAAAGATGATGAAGGGAGACCATCATCTTGATGAGAAAAGGCTGAGGGAGCTGGGTCTCTTGAGCTTGGAAAAAAAGAGATTGAGGAGTGACCTCATTAATGTTCATAAATATGGAAAGAAAGGTAGTTAGGAGGATGGAGCCAGGCTCTGCTCAGTGGCATCCAATTATAGGACATGGTGCAGTGGGTGTAAGCTGGAACACAGGAGGTTCCACATAAATGTGAAAAGGAACTTCTTCACAGTGAGGGTGACCGAGCACTGGAATGGGCTGCCCAGGGAGGCTGTGGAGTGTCCTTCTCTGGAGACGTTTAAAACCCGCTTGGGCTTGTTCCTGAGTGGCTTGATCTAGGGGATCTTGCTGTGGCAGGGAGATTGGACTCAAATATCTTTTGAGGTCTCTTCCAATCCCTAACATTCTGTGATTCTGTCGTTATTAGGACTTCAAAGAAGTTTGTAGTGCAACAAAATCTAGAGTCTGAGTAGTCTTATATGATATCAAATCACTTAGAAAGAAACAAGTCAACGACGATGTTATTTTAGCTGTTAGCACGAGTTTCTTGCAAAGTTTCATCCACAATTCACCATGCTCAGATAAAGCATCTGAAAAGCATTTCATAAAACTCCTTTAAACCCGAAAGTGAGGGTTTAAACAGTTCTGGTTTCTTGATTCTGAAGTCCTCAGAGTCCTAAATACCTTCCTTATATTATGTCATGTGTCTGAATACATAAATAATACAGACTGCAGTCTGCATGTGATGCATAAGCTTGTATGGAGCAATTTCACACAATATTGATTGCATATTCTACTGTTGGGGAATAAGGGCTGCAAAAAGATGAACACATAGGTGCTTATTATATCTTTACATGTGCTACCTTTAGACATATGTGTTTTATGGATGTGACTATATAACATCTTTAAAGGTACCATCATATTCTTCTCTTAAAAAAGCATTTGAAGTTCCTTATATTTAGCTATTTATGGAAGTTTTGATTTAAAATATCTGGTGGAATTGTGTAGTTTTTCATGATCAAATTTTAGAAACTACTGGAGTGTTAATCATACCATTTGCATAACTCAAGAGAAAACGTGAAGCATCCTCAGCTGTCTGTAGACCAAAGTAGTGGGAATTTCAAAGGCTAGGAATACAGGTAGCACTGGGCTTTTTAGTATTTGTCTGCTGACAGATGTATCGTTGCGTGCCAGTTAACTCTCAGGCATTTATTCCCCTTTTCCTAACATGCTCTTTCCCAGTTCCATGATTTTTCAAGGTTCTTAACTTGGTTGCCAAAGAAAATGAGAGTCATGTGATTCATTCTCAGCCTCTTTTTCCTCCCCTTTAGTAACATTGATTTTACTGACTAATTGCAACCCAAGTTTAATTGGTGGATAGATGTTTCAAAAAGAATTGAATTCTTACAGGCTTTGTAAAAGGAAGCGGTGGAGGACTGGAGGATGAATTTGAGTGCTTGCATGAAGGGAATGGTAACTGTGAGTGTGTAGCAAAGCCACTGCAGTGAGAATGTCTCCACTGCTAAAAACTGGTTCAGCAGGATCTTGTACATTCTCATACAACAAAATAATGCAGCTTTGCAAGTAGGAAATGAAGCTTTTTGTTGTGTTGGCACTTTGAAAAGGAGACTGAACTGTCTAACTGCTATCATCAGGAGCATTTGGGAAACAGATGCTGTTCTGAGGGTTAATTTTTACAGGTGTTTTTCCTGAAAAATCAGTATCTAATATCTATCTATCTATCTATCTGATATATATATATACCTCTATATATATATATCTGATATATATATTATACCTCACGAAGTTTTACGTTTGGATCACAGAATCGGAGAACATTAGGGATTGGAAGGGACCTCAAAGTGTTCCTCCTTAGAGAAGCTGTGAAGTAAATGAGGTTGAGCAGAATGACTAATTGAGCCCTCCAGAGACTGTCAGTCCTGAGGCTTAATAAGCACCATGCCAACATCAGTAGTTGCAACTGGCCTGCTGAAGGTGCAGGGTGGGTTTTAACAGAAAAAAGCCAAACCAACTTCAAAATGTCCTTGAGCACGGATTACTGGGCCTGAGTCATGCCATCACGTTCTTGTACAATAATTGAAGACAGAGAATTTGCTAGTAAATTAAAAATGAAAGCTGATATGAAAATAGAATATAACATAAAGAACATGTAGCTGTGTGTAGGTCAGATAGAAAGGACCTCGTTTTGCACAACTTGACCTGTTGCTAGTTGCTATGAGATAATCATAGGATCAACGTGTTACACACCGGTTTTATTCCAATATAGTAGTATTGGGGACGTCCTTATAATATCAAGCCATCTGAAGCAAAATATCCTGGAAAAATACCAAAGAACTGTAAAACAAAAGTCATTAAATATTCCTGTCTCTCATGAAAACTCTGCAGTAGCTGATACCTGCAGAGCTTCATGGCTCAGAGGTCACAAGTAGTGGAGCAGCCTGCAAGCACAAGTGGCCATCAATTTATGCAGCACAGTGTGAAGGACTGCTCTGGACACCATCTGAACCAGGCAGAGTCACCCTTAAAGGACTTTCATTCTCCAAGCCAACCTCTTTCTCACATTTTTTGCAGATTCCTCTTTGATGCACATAATTTAAAGCGTCTTTTGAATGAAGTGTCCTGTCACTTTTACAGTGCCCTTATATTTTTATTCAGCTTCTAAAGATTATTTCCCCTCATTTGCATTAGAAAACAACATTTTACTTGAAAGCTAACAGATATTCAGAGTAACGAATGCTCTTCATATATTACTTCTGTAAACCACAGCCAGGAGAATGCTTATAATAAATCAACTGCCTTTGCAGCAGGCACAAACAGGACCTGCACACCAGCACATTTCTTGTGTAGAACCACTCAAGATGTGCCCTAGAGCTGCAGAGATTTCTCAGGTTCAGCTGCGTGGAGTAAGCCTTACTTACATCAGGACCGATGTTCCCCAGTGTGAGCATGCTCCTACAATGGTGGAACAGCAACGGCATCTTGGGGACTACCCTTTCCAAAAGGGGCTTTGGAGAACAACTGCAGTCATGGTCAGTGTAGTAGAGTGCCAGCCCTAGGTGCTCTGTCGCAGGACTTGGAGCTGAGTTAAAGAGAGGTGAATCAGGGTGTTGGGGCCCACACTTATGATGCACTAGTACAGAACATCTTCTATCTCTGGTAAATTTATTTTGTGGTACACTGTGCTAGTCTTCCAGGTCATGGGTTTGTGCAGATGACTCACTGTCTCTTGCTTGTACGACTTCATAGCAAGCTGTGGAAGAGAGGTCTGGGCTGAGGATTTCTGGAGAGGGTTGCAATCAGAGGTGTGATGTTTGGGGTAGCCAGTGTTTCCCAGCATCCCCATGTGTGGTCAGACTCAGACCCTCACTATAAAAGGGAGGAAAGGAATGGTCTTGCTAAGGTATTCTCAATTGTTTCTCTTGACGTATACGTTCATTTTCTAGAAAGAGTCAAAGCCTCTGGGAGGACTGAGACTGGCACTAGCAAGGCAAATATTTGTTACAGCATAGTATGGTCAGGACCTGTTTATAGGCACTGACTGAACAGCTGGCTCAGCTTTGCACAGATTGTCACAGCTAAGCACATAAAGCTGCCGATATCTGAAGGATCCCTACCTGTACATGTGTGCGTGTGGCAGAGAGAACGGCAAGGTGATGCATCCTGAGGGAAAGTTGTACATGTCAAAAAACTCCTCCTCAACCTAAAGAAGTGGTGGTTAGTAGATCTTCTCCCCTCTGTTCTGCCCTGGTGAGACCACATCTGGAGTATTGTGTCCAGTTCTGGGCTCCTCAGTTCAAGAGTGATGTGGAGCTGCTGGAGAGGGTCCAGCGTAGGGCAACAAAGATGATCAAGGAGAGGCTGAGGGAGCTGGGTCTGTTTAGCTTGGAGGAGACTGAGGGGTGACCTCATTAACGTCTACAAATATTTGAGGGGTGGGTGTCGGGAGGATGGAGCTGGGCTGTTCTCGGTGTCATCTAGTGATAGGACGAGGGGCAATGGTTGTAAGCTGGAACACAGGAGGTTCCACATCAACCTGAGAAGGAACTTCTCAGTTGGTGAGGGTGATGGAACACTGGAACAGGCTGCCCAGGGGGGTTGTGGAGTCTCCCTCACTGGAGATATTCAAGACCTGCCTGGATGAGTTCCTGTGTGACTTGGTTTAGGTGATCCTGCTGTGGCAGGGGGATTGGAGTAGATGATCTTTCGAGGTCCCTTGCAATCCGTAATGATTCTATGATTCTATGACTCTATTGATCTGTTTTTACTGACAATGTGCCTTATCATCTCTTTGATATTATTTAGGGGCAAAGATACTTCTCACAAAGCAATGTGAAGGTTGCTGTGTGGGAAGTAGCCCTGTACCCTAAGACCTGAAGCATGCTGTCCCTCAGTATGTTTTTTCTGTGTTCTTCTTTCTGTATGCCCTTCCCTGTTATGGGCAGTAACAATTTCGTTATTAAGAACAGTTAATAGCTGAGTGTGTGCCTGTAAGTACATGTACATGTACACACACACATAAATAGATATAAGTCTGGTACAGTGCCTTGTTTCCACTTTCACAGTATCACACAGTATTACCAAGGTCGGAAGAGACCTCATAGGTCATCAAGTCCAACCTGTTACCACAGAGCTCAAGGCTAGACCATGGCACCAAGTGCCACGTCCAATCCTGCCTTGAACAGCTCCAGGGATGGCAACTCCACCACCTCCCCGGGCAGGCCATTCCAGTGGCCAATGACTCTCTCGGTGAAGAATTTTCTCCTCACCTCAAGCCTAAATTTCCCCTGGCACAGCTTGAGGCTGTGTCCTCTTGTTCTGGTGCTGGCTGCCTGAGAGAAGAGAGCAACCTCCTCCTGGCCACAACCACCCCTCAGGTAGTTGTAGACAGCAAGAAGGTCTCCCCTGAGCCTCCTCTTCTCAAGGCTAAACAATCCCAGCTCCCTCAGCCTCTCCTCATAGGGCTTGTGCTCAAGGCCTCTCACCAGCCTTTGTCAGTTGTACTGATTTGGTAGGTCTGTGGTTTAACAAAGCTGCACCTTTAGCATGGAAATGAAATTTATTCCAACACAGATGAGATTACATCTTCCCTATCCATAGCCCATGGCTTAAACCATGGGTAGAAAAGTCAAGAGAAACTTGAAATTGGTGCTATAATAAGAAAAACATTAATATATTATAATAAGTTATTAAATATATATTATAATAAAATATTAAATCTAGAACTTTACTGTAAGTATTTTACAGCAGCATTCTATGAGCTTTGAGTATTCCCATTATAACTTTTAGAATCATAGAATCTTTAGGGATTGGAAGGGACCTCNGTCCTGTCGCTACATGACATCCTAACAAGCCCCTCCCCAGCCTTTTTGCAGGCCCCCTTCAGATACTGGAAGGCCACAAGAAGGTCACCTGGGAGCCTCCTCTTCTCCAGACTGAACAGCCCCAACTCTCTCAGTCTGGCCTCACAGGAGAGGTGTTCCAGCCCTCTGATCATCCTCGTGGCCCTCCTCTGCACTTGCTCCAGCATGTCGACATCCCTCTTGTAATAAGGGCTCCAGAACTGGATGCAGTGCTCCAGGTGGGGTCTCACCAGAGCGGACTAGAGGGGTAGAATCACCTCCCTCGACCTGCTGGCCACACTCCTCCTGATGCAGCCCAGGATCCGGTTTGCCTTCCAGGCCACAAGTGCACACTGCTGGCTCATGTTGAGCCTCTCGTCCACACGCACCCCCAAGTCCCTCGTCTCAGGGCTACTCTGCAGCCAGTCACTGCCCAGCCTGTATTTGTGCTTGAATTTGGAGGTGAAAGTGTTGAGGACAGCCCTGAGCAGAAGGAGTTGGGGATGGTGGTGGATCAGAAGTTTAACAGGACCTGTCAGTGTGCACTTCACCCAGAAAGCCAACTGCGTCCTGGGCTGCATCAAAAGAAGCAGTGACAATCAAGAGAGGCGGTTCTGTCTCTCTGCTCTGCATTTGTGTGATCTCTCCTGGAGTATTGTGTCCTGTTCTGGAGTGCCCAAAATAAGGACAGAAAGATCCTGAAATGTGTCCACAGGAGAGCAACTCAAATGATCAGAGGGCTGGAGCCCTATAAGGAGTGGCTGAGAAAGTTGGGGTTGTTCAGCCTGAAGAAGAGGAGGCTCCCAAGTTACTTTCTAGCAGCTTTCCAAGATGTGAAGGAGGCTACAAGATAGCTAGGGTAGAGCTTTTGACGTGGGTGCGTAGCGATAGGGCAAGGGGAAAGGTTTACAGACTTGAAGAGAGGAAATCAAGGTTGGACATGAGGAAAAAATTCTTTGCTGTGAGGGTGGTGAGATGCTGGAAAAGGGTGCCCAAGGCAGTTGTAGCTGCCCCATCCCTGGAAGTGTTGAAGGCCAGGTTGGCTGGGGCTCTGAGTGACCTGCTCTAGTGAATGTGTCTCTGCCTCTGCAAGGAAGTTGGATCTGGGTGATCTTTAAGGTCCCTTCCAACCTTGGCCGTTCTATGATTCCATTCTATGATTTGAGTGTGTGACTTTTGTCTCTGCTTTATGAGGGATGTTACAAGAAAATGTAAACATCTGTGTCAGTGCCTGATCTGTAATAAGTTCATTTTGAATGTCAGAAAGGAGTTTAGGTGAGTGAAACCTGTAGGAAGGTGATGTAAATGAATATGTTATAAATGATCTTCATTGTGTTTTTGACTTGATCACAAATGCACAAATCTTTGGTGCTGATTTAAAGAACAGGACGTTAAGAACATTGTTGTGATCTAAATCATAAGGTCATCAAATGTATTGGGTTGAAAGAGACCTTCAAAGCTTATCTAGTGCAACAATCCTGCAAAGAGTAGGGACATCTTTATCTAGATCAAGTTGACCAGACCCCCCACAGGGAGAGGGCATCTACTGCCTCTTTGAGCAACCTGTTCTGGTATTTCACCATCCTTTTCATAAAAAACATCTTCCTTGTATGCAGCCTAAATCTCTCCTCTTTTAAGTTTAGAACCTTTTACAATCTTCACCCCTTGTTCTGTCACAACAAATCTCCCTAAAAGGTCTGCCCCCTTATTTTCTTTAAGTGCCTTTCAAGTATTGAAAAACCCATAGAAGGACTCAAAAGAGTATGCAAGTGAATAGCAAATGAAAGGTAACTTAGCACTCCTAAATGGTATTTTGTATTTTATAGTCTTTTACAGGCTATTCCACAGCATTTTGGCAGCAATAGCCATTAAACAAATGTTTAAGTGCCTCAGCAAAGTAGCAATAAAACGATGCTACCTCGCAAGCACAATTCACCGTGTCTTTTCTGCAAAGAGGAATCAATTGGCCCAGCAAACCGAATGTGTCAGCTTGTTGAGCAGCCACACATCCCTCTGCCCAAGGCAACAAACACTATACAGATCAAATGTCTAAGTGACAAATATCGTCTGATTTTTGATCTGCAGATTATACAACATATTTTCCAATGAGCCCGCAGAAGGAAAAGGGTTCTATGTTATGATGAACTGCTTTATAACCCCATGTTCAGAAAGCAGTGATGACAATTTATGCAGTGTTGCTAAAGCAGATAGGCCCCTGGAAGAGTTACCCATGTGTTTTTGGTTCAAAATTGATGAGCGCGTGGTGTTTTGTACGGGGATGGGGTCAAGTACAATACTCTCTGCTTAAAGCAGTAGGTGAAAATCACACCTGTGCCTACAGGCTGCGAATAAAACTCCTTGAACAGCTCACAGATTCAAAGGTCAGGAATCTCGGCGCATTCTCTGCACAATTTGGAATTTGTGTTCTCTACTGTCAGGTTGAGTTTGACCTTTAAAGGACTAAAAAATCCCCATGTCCTGAAAATAGTAAGACTTCTGATGTGCTGGCCCTTCCAATCCATACCGGAGCTAGTGGAGCAAATATTTGCTCATGGACGGAATCTACCAGTGATGTAAGATGACTGACTGTATACTGTCAGATAAAAGTTAATCATACTATGGTAGGCACGTATGAGAGCGAATAGATTTTAAAAGGTGCATGGGAGGGTCAGAAAGAGAAAGAGGAATACAACCCTGCTACACCACGTCCCTTAGCTGCATTTTCCCCCTCAGCACAGTATTTGCCTCATAACAAGCAGAATGGTTATCTTGGCCAGAACTGTTTCAAATGCTATGCTTACTTTGCTTGCAATACTTGTATTCATACTACAAGATGAAATCTCTTTAGCTTTTTAGGTAACTCCTATGGAGAACCTAACTCTACATCACATACCATTCAGTAAGTTAACTTTGGTCACCGAAAGCTTTGCAGGACTCGGCTTATTTGTAGGTCAGTATGCTTTCACTGTGACTTGCTTTGCCATCCAGACACACATATCTCAACCTTTGGCAGAGGCAAAGCCTGTCAGAAATACTGCTTTCTGTGTGGGATCTTCAGCTGCCCAGTCTCTTCAGGTGAGGTATGCAGGCTCTGGAAGGGTGGCTCGGCGTCTGATTGCTGACTCCCATTACAGTTTTGGCTGAAGTTCACTATATACCTCTAGGAAACAACATGAGCTCCACTATTGCTCCTCATCCTTCTTGTAGAGCTCCTGTGCAGTGCTTCCCTAAGAAGGACAAACTCCACATAGAGATAAAGCATGAGTACGTAATGAGGTGTCCTTAAAAATTTAATCTGATCAATACAAACACCAGTGTAGAAAATCATAATCTCTGACTTAATCATTCCATGAGAAAGGGTAAGATAATGCTAAGAAACATCGTAGTTGCCTGGCCTCACTGAAAGGTAAATCACCCTGCTTGTTGGACTGCTCATCAGAGAAAGGACAGCTTGCTTGGTGAGGAGTGTTCCTCTCGATCGAAGGAGCAGCATTACATTATTTGCCTCCAAACAGCTGAGCAATTTTGTTTCATATTGGCATATTTTTTATCCCAACAACTACAACACTTCATTACTGAGCTACAGCAGTTTAAGGAATTATGGTTTCCACTGTATTATGCACAGTAAGTGGTTCAGGATGGTTAACTTCACAGAAATTCATTTAGGTGCTTGGTTTTTATTGGTGCTCTGATACCAGGATGTGGCTTTCCTCAGCACAGCAGTTCAGTTTTGGGTGCAATCTCTGATCCTCCAAGCAACCACAACCTTTATTTTCCCTACACAAAAATCATGACTACCCTAGCCAATTTAATTTTCCCCTAGTTCTGTGAAAGGCTTAGGATTTATAAAATGCAGTTTTCTCACTGAAAACAATTACTTCATAAAGGTGGTTTCAAATGGCAACTCAGGTAGCTGATAAAACAAAATGCATTAGTAAATCGAAGGAAAATAGGACTTGAAGTGAAGAAGACAGTAATTTTCTTCCTATTTAGCTCGGGAGCCACTGGAAAGTGACCGTTTAGCCCGGAGAAGAGGAGACTCAGGGAGGATCTTCTCCCTCCCTGTAACTCCCTGAAGGACAGTTGTAGTCAGGTGGGGGTCGGGCTCCTCTCCCAGGCAACCAGCAATAGGATGAGAGGGCAGGACCTGAAGCTGCCTGGGGAGGGTTAGGTTGGATGTTAGGAAGCCCTTCCTCAAGGAAAAGGTGATCATACCTGGAATGAACTTCCCCTGGCAGTGGTGGAGTCCCCATCCCTGGAGGTGTTGAAGGACAGCCTGGCTGTGACCCTTAGTGCACTGGGCTGGCTCCTCTGGTGATGTTAGGTCCTGGGCTGGGCTGGATGAGCTCTGAGGGGTTTTCCTACCTTGATAATTCTATGATTCTGTGAGTTGCAGCTTGGTACAAGATTTCGAATATTAGAGCGATGGTATCGTTAAAGTAGAACAGAAAGAAGCTCATTTTAGGTGCTGTGGACTGGAATGGGAGCCTCGCTCTGGGGAAGGACAAAGGGACTGTAAGGAAACCCCCTGATTAGAGTAGTCACAAGCCACAAGCATTCTGGCAGGAAAGCACTACAGCTTAACAAATTGGGTCAGAGGCAGGGACTGTGAAAACCTGTTTTGTATTCTTAGCACTGCTGATGACTAATTCTGTGACCCTTGTGAGTCATTTCAAGTCACTGTTTCTGTCTTTTCAGGGCTGGATTGGAAATATTTCTGGGGAGGGATTGCTTTTTTGGTAGGGTTTGTCTAGTGCCAAAACAGATCTGGGACTTGTAAAACTGTGGCTATTCTCACAGAAAAGTCTTTGTTGAAAGCTGAGGTGACCCTCAATCAAATGTGTTTTGGAAAATCAAAAACAATTTATGAAGAAATGTATTTCCTTCATTCATCATGGGTTCTTATCTTGTTCCTGCCTCCATATACAGAAGCAGAAATCAAGTCTTGAAAAGTCTGCCTTCTAGTATTTCTCTGCAACTTTGCACCCCAGAATACTTCAATCACTCAGACTTTTGGGTCTCTAATTACGGTTGGTCACCGAAGAAAACTTTTGAATGCTTTTACTTCAGCCTAAGACTTAAAAAAAAATGGATTGGCTTTTATATGCAGTGTTCCTGTGCTGAATTCACAGCACTTTTAGGTTGGTTTTTTTTTTCTGATTGCTAAACAGTGACCTCAAAAACCTCTTTCCTCAAAGACTTGTCTGTGTCCAAGAAATGATGAGAGGCATTTCTCCCTGTAGGAACTTTTCCTCTCCAAGTGTAAGGCATTATGTAACCTTAAACAAGGTAAGGGTCTGCCTGCCTTAACTTTGCAGGAGATATAATCACGGCAGGAAAGAAAAAGATGCTCGTGTCATTTGGAAACATTGCTGCTGCTCTGTGAGTAGCTGTCACTGTCTCATAGTTAAGTCCTGAGCAGAGGAGAGGAGGAAAATAAAAGCCTTTAATAATCTCAGAGCTCAGGTTACTCATACTTTGCAGTGAATTCAGGGCAAGGACAATACCATTAGTAAACACAGTTATTCTTGAAAGAGTTAAATTTCTTTGACACTCATATATTTGCTAATTTTGTCAGGGAAAAATGTATCATGTTCTACACCCTTTATTCTGTAGATCAGAATAAAAAGTTACACGAGGCTGTAAGATGTGTGTTCCCCTCTTCTCTTCATTGTAAACCTCAGCAGAGTTGCTAAGCTTCTCCCTGAAATCCTGTGTGCTCACTCACAGCCTGCAACCCTTACACAGCCCTTACCAGGCGCCTGTGTTCCTAAACACACACCTCCTCCTTGAACCTGACCGTGAACCTGAGCTCGATAGACATCTGTGAAACCACGAGACCATGACAATAATGACACTGAGCTGAAATACAGCGGTGAAACTGTGATTATGTTTTTCTGGAAACTGTTGCCAGAAATGAGTGGTTTGGCTGCACTCTCAGGATGTGTCAGCAGGTCTTACATGTTCTTGGGTGTTTGTGCAAGTAGTGTAGAGATATGTGCAGAAGAGTCAACGAACTTTCAATGAATGTGCAAGCCGTGATTCATCTTACTAGGTGTTTAATTTTCTTTAAGGGCAGATGGTGGTTGTGGAGTCTCCTTCCTGGAGATGTTCAAGACCTGCCTGGATGTGTTCCTGTGTGACTTGGTCTAGGTGATGCTGCTGTGGCAGGGGGATTGGACTGGATGATCTTTCGAGGTCCCTTCCAACCCCTAATGTTCTGTGATTCTATGATTCTATGAATTGTGTTTCTAGACCCTTAAATCTGCATGGTGGGGATCCCAGCGATCCAGTGAAGTCCAGGTGATTTTAAACAGAATCCAAACTTCCCAGGTTATTCTCAGCTTACTCTCCTGTGGTAGAAGTGCTGGGACTATGTACTGCTTCCACAATATCACAGAGTCATAGAATTATCGAGTCAGGAAACGCCTTCTGAGCTCATCCAGCCCAGCCCAAGACCTAACATCACCACAGCAGCCAGATCAGGGCAGCCAAACAGAAAGGGACCTGGGGGTGCTGATTGATACCCGCCTGAACATGAGCCAGCAGTGTGCCCAGGTGGCCAAGAGGGCCAATGGCATCCTGGCCTGCATCAGGAATGGTGTGGCCAGCAGGAGCAGGGAGGTCATTCTGCCCCTGTACTCTGCACTGGTTAGGCCGCACCTTGAGTACTGTGTCCAGTTCTGGGCCCCTCAGTTTAGGAAGGACATTGAGGTGCTTGAGCGTGTCCAGAGAAGGGCAACGAGGCTGGTGAGGGGCCTTGAGCACAAGCCCTATGAGGAGAGGCTGAGGGAGCTGGGATTGTTTAGCCTTGAGAAGAGGAGGCTCAGGGGAGACCTTCTTGCTGTCTACAACTACCTGAGGGGTGGTTGTGGCCAGGAGGAGGTTGCTCTCTTCTCTCAGGCAGCCAGCACCAGAACAAGAGGACACAGCCTCAAGCTGCGCCAGGGGAAATTTAGGCTTGAGGTGAGGAGAAAGTTCTTCACCGAGAGAGTCATTGGCCACTGGAATGGCCTGCCCAGGGAGGTGGTGGAGTCGCCAACTCTGGAGCTGTTCAAGGCAGGATTGGACGTGGCACTTGGTGCCATGGTCTAGCCTTGAGCTCTGTGGTGACAGGTTGGACTTGATGATCTATGAGGTCTCTTCCAACCTTGATAATACTGTGATACTGTGATAAGGGCCACTGCCAGTCTGTCCTTCAACACCTCCAGGGATGGGGACTCCACCACTGCCCTGGGCAGTTCATTTCAGGGTATGATCACCCTTTCCATGGGGAAGGGCTTCCTAACATTCAACCTAACCCTCTCTTGGCAGCTTCAGGCCCTGTTCTCTAATCCTGTCACTAGTCATCTGGGAGAAGAGCTCAACTCCCATCTGACTACAACCTCCCTTTAGGGAGTCGTAGAGAGGGAGAACATTACCCCAGATTCTCCTCTTCTCCAGGCTGAACACCCCCAGCTCTCTCAGCCTCTCCTGATCACACTTTCCCTCCAGCCCCTTCCCCAGCCTCATTGTTCCTCTGGACCCACATCAGCTCCTCAATATCTTTCTTGAACTACCTCCAGTAGGCAGACTGGGATGACCTGGCACTACTAGGAAATTCAGGGAGAGCCACATAAATCTGGACCTTGAAGATAAATAAGACATTTCCAGAAGAGCTGACATAAATCCATCATCCACTGGAGTGAATCAGTAAACCTCGTACTTGAGATTCACCCTTGAGAAAGGTATCAATACTTTTGTGTGTTAAAGATATCACAGATATTAAGGAATTAGTGCAAATATTTTAGATTCATAACAGTGTTCAGAGTATTATTGATGTAATTAATCAAACAGTTTTTATTAAAGTATCTTGTATTTCCCACATGCACTGCATCTTGTCTCTCTGAGTGCTGTAAATTAAAAATTATGCCACCCTGTCATGTTTTGCTTCAGATTAAAAATAAGCCTTTTTCATCTAGAGTAAACACCTCTCTATTTAGATTGTCATGATCTCACAGTCACTTTTTAATTGCACGCAAATCAAATGCAAAAGCCCTAATATAAATCATGCTTTATTTTGTTTCTTACAACAAAAAGAGCTAATACATCCATTCTGGTTCTGTTTCTTATCTTCCTCTTGCATAGTCCCTCAGCTAGCTAGTAAGGCTAGCTAGCTATTCTGATGCTGTGCTCTTTAGCTCATTTCTATTGTTGCTTAACAGCTGTTCCTTTTGGAAAAGAGCAGCTGTAGAGAGTACACAGATTTAGTAGTTCAGGCTGTCAGACAAAATAAACCTGGTTTCTTAATGCACAGTTGCAGAATACAGAGCGTTGCATCGTTTCCCACTGGGTGACACAGAAGCAAAAGGCTCTCTTCTGGCTGTGAGGGAGCTGGGGTTGTTTAACCTGGAAAAGGGGAGAATCAGGGTAGAACGGAACCTTCTCCCTCCGTAAAACTCCCTGAAGAGAGGTTGTAGTCAGGTCGGGGTCGGGCTCTTCTCCCAGGCAACGAGCAGCCGGAGGAGAAGGCAGAGCCTGAAGCTGCCAGGGGAGGGTTAGATTGGATGTTAGGAAGCCCTTCCCCATGGAAAGGCTGATTGGACCCTGGACTGGACTGCCCCCGGCAGTGATGGAATCCCCATCCCTGGAGGTGTTTAAGGACAGACTGGCTATGGTCCATAGTGCCTTGGTCTGGGCTGGATGATCTCAGAATGCGTTTCCAGCCTCAACAATTCTGGGATTTTGTGATAAACAAGAAATTTACCTTTAAATTTTACACATTTACTGTGAGTTTTAAACACATCTAGGTTACAAAAACAAAAAAGAGAACTGAACATCAAGTCATTGGCATTTGATGGGTGCTAAAATACTCCAAAATATGTTTTTTATTTGCAGTGTTACCCCAGGGTTTTATTCTCTGCATTTCAGTCCTGTGATACCATTTGAACAGGCGAACCAGGTTTTTTAATTCGAATCATGTTTCCTTTGAACAAACTGTCCTGAGTAAATGGATGGCGTGTTGCTCGAAAAGACTAGATGTTGTGCTTTGGGTTAGAATTTTTGCTTTGATTGAGTGCTTGTCAGATGATACCCAAGACAGTAGTTTTTGCTTAACTAGGTTCCACTCACGTTTTCACGGGAAGGCTTTTGACAGCACCATTCATAGTAACAGGAAAAGAACTAAACAAATAGGATAACTCCACAGGCCTGTGCAGGAAACATAAGTTTCTTTAGTGCACCCACCATCTTAGAGGGGTTGAAACAGAAAAATGTCTTTCCAAGCAAAACAGGTTCTTTTTGAAAGTCGGATTTTCACTGAGACCTCTGTATCATCAGTACTTTAGGGCTACAAGTCGCAGGGAGCGACATGTTTCCTCCCCAGTGTAATTAAATACCTCTAGCTGTATGCTTCAAACACTCTGCAGAGAAGTAGATTAATGAACAACTGATGGGACTGAAAAGTGTGTGGAGTCAGCTGACTAGAGCGTGGGTGTTCTTTGCGGAGCGCAGATCTCAAAGCAAAGCAGTCTGTGGAGAGGCTGAGTGTGCCTAACCTCCAGAAGAGCCCCATGTCCCTGTGGGCAATCTTACTGCAGGGATGTTTCCTGTGTTTTATACTCCCGCCTGCAGTGAAGAGCTTTTTCTCCCTTGGCCTGTCACCATGTCTTACCAACTTCTAAATACTGTTCCTTCCTAGGCGTTCACTGATGATTTCTCTCTCTTTTTGTCCTGCTGTAAATTGATTTTTTTTAAACAGAATTATTTGCTAGGAACTCTGCCTCAGAAATTCATTTTACTTCTGATTTGTCTTTTGCTAATTTTGGCTTCGCTTCCTTGTGGCTTTGTTAACAGCAGTTTTGGATTAGATATTGCTCCTTTAATGTTTCCTGTCAGTTGTGGCATTCTTCTAGTACTGTTCTTTCAACAGTGTCTTACAGCTGAAACAGAAGACCCGTGGGTTCTTTGAAGTAGCGTGACACAGAACCACAAAATGTGTTGGGTTGGGGAGGACCTCCAAAGGCCACCTAATCCAATACCCTACAACAAGCAGGGACAGCTCTAACTAGAACAGATTGCCCAGAGCCCAATCCAGCCTGACCTTGAATGGCTCCAGGGATGGGGCCTCTACCACCTCTCTAAGCAGCCTGTTCCAGGGATCCCCCAACCCTCAGATTCAAGAACGTTTTCCTCATGTCCAGCCTCAATCTCCTCTTTTCCAGCTTCAAACCATGATCCCTTGTCCTCTGGTTCCCAGCTCTTGTGAATAGTTTTCCCCATCCTTCTGACAGGCCCCGACTCTCTCAGGCTGTCCCCAGAGCGGAGATGCTCCAGCCCCCTGAGCATTTTCGTGGACTTGTTCCAACACCTCCACATCCTTCTTGTGTGGGAGCTCCAGAGCTGGTGCAATACTTGAGGAGAGGTCTCACCGAGGAAGAGCAGAGGGGCAGAATCACCCATCTCTGTCTGCTGGATGCACTTCTTTTGATGCATGTACACATTCTAGTCACTGCAATGATACGGGAAGGGGAATGGCAATATATACAGGAGTCCCTGCTCCTCATTCACTCACCTTTTTGTTTGTCTGTAAAAGCCAAGAAACAAGCAGATAGGGAAAACGCTCTCAAAAAGCTTCACACTGCTATCACTGATCTGGAAGATCAGTGAGTTTGTTTTAAAATGAAAAACGTTTCCCACTGCATAAGCTTTCCCCAGCCTCTTGTGGATCAACAAACTCATTATTTTCCTCACTTATCTTCTGTCTGATGAATTAAAGTAATTAAACTTGTCTGGAAGACTGTGGTTTCTGCAGTTTGGGAATAATGTATTGATACCTTGAAGCTATTTTACACAGTCTAACATTCGCCGTTGAGAACTTCTTGTTCTGAATGTTCACAGCTATAGCTTTTCTGGGCTGAGACTGCAGAGCCTGGGACGGGTTATCACTCCTCCATGAGCTGTTGCTGCCTCAGAAAGTCTCCCTGCCTGGTCATGGTAGGTCTCTAGCCCTGCTTTTCCATCTGGGGCCAAGGTTTTGGAAGGAAACAAGAGTTCCTCCGTGCCATGTTAGGTAATGAATTAAGCCTCTCCCCTTTTGCTTTGGAGAATTTTTAAGATTTACTAAATACAGACATATCTATAGAATTATTATATTTTTAAAAAAATAGTTGAAATCTATCTGCTTTGTTTGACTTTGCAGCTATATGCCAGGGAGTTAAATAGCAGCTGCTGTGTGCTGGTAATACTGCACTGTACTGGGCTGCTAGATGTTACTGGGATCACCAACGCAAATGATCAGGCAGCATCTGAACTGAATGTTACTGCCTTATGCTGCAGCTGGGCTTATTTTTCATCATCATATTTTAATATCACATAGGCACTTACCCCATTGGGTGAATGGTTGGAGGTTCAGTCTGTGAAACAGTTGTGCTCACAAGAAACTGCACATCAAGTCACTTGTTAGCTGAACAGAACTTGTTTTGCCCAGTACATTAAGCAAAAAGCAAAAAGGTCTTTCTGTTGCAGAGCTTCAACAGTAAGGTGATTTCATAACTGATCTTGAAACAAAGAAACTCAGTAACACCCAAGTGTTGTTAATCACGGAGTCTTTATTGCTGTGCTGGAGGTGTGGGGGGTGTCTCCTCCTAACACAGCTGCCTGGCAGTTCAGAGTGAAGATCAACAGATGGATAATTCATATCTCTTCATTGCATTTCTTGGCATAGGAAGGCTTAGCCTAATGACTTCTTGGCATCTATTTACATAGGTCTCTGCCTTCTTGAGCATGCGCGTTATCGTCCAGAGGGTGTTCTCAGGGGTCTTTGGGATGAAGGCCTGCAGTCTCCCACTGCTTTCAATTTTGGAACCTTTCCACTTGAGGCAGGGTCCTTTAAGTTCTGTCTACATACCAATTCCCAAACCAGTTGGTTTCAATCCAATTTCTTTGCAGTTTCTGTGTTGGAGAGGCCACCCAATAGGATTTTAAAAAGGTGTCATTAGAACATCACATCTTGACGCTTAAAGTTTTAATTATGTTTTCCTCATAGATAAGGTTTCTGTAATAGTCTATACAGTTGTATTTCAAGGTTAATATAAAACAGATCAATTCTTTGCTTAAACTCATGATCTCTTTCCTTCAAGCTATATAAATTGATACAGATTTTAAATATCAGCTGCCTGTGTGCATGTGGAGAACATACAAACTTGGGAGATGAACTTTACAACATATATCATCCTCTTGCAGGATGAATATGTAAGCTGTTGACTGGATGGTTGTAGTTTCTTAGATGAAGGATTTTTAAGACCCTGGTCCTTTTTTTAGATGAGTTATTTTCCACCAGCAACCAGTGGTTCCAGGGATTAGACATGCAGACTAAATTTTCAATTAAAATTAGTCTCTCTTTCAAAACAATCCTTGTCTGCAGTCAAAAGTTCCATGTACAAAGGTATCTCAACAGACAGTGGTTTTCAATATCAAATCCATCTTTTGGTGCACCTGAAATAAACAGAATTATACGAATGGTTATAAAAAGGAAATGAAATTTGTAAACCTTTACTTTGATTCTGAGCTAAAAATAAAAGAGAGCTATTAATAGAAGTTAGTTCCTTTACACCTATCAAGTTATTCTCATTTATGTTCCAAGGATACAAGTCTACTTTTTGGAGTGAATTTACTGTGCCCACAGAGCTCTAGAGGCTGCAACTCCTCCATGTTGGCACAGAATACTATTGAAATGAGCAACAGCTGCCTAAGTCTTGCAGTACTGCCCTCCCAATGTGGCACACAGCTGGCCAAAGAGATAAACTTTTAAAAAGTATATCAGGAAGAGTTATGGGTGTTAGGAAGAATTTCTGCATGCGAGCAAGAAAAGTTGTAGAGAGGCAGGGGCTGGTGTATTCTCCCTAGTGGCCAGTGATAGGACAAGGGGAAATGGCCTTAATCTGCACTAGGGCAGGTCAAGGTTGGATGTCAGGAGGAATTTCTTTCCTGAAAGGGCTATCAGACACTGGAACAGCCTGCCCAGGGAGGGGGTTGAGTCCCCATCCCTGGAGGTGTTGAAGAGTAGGGTAAATGTTGCACTGGGGTCATGGTTTGGTGTGCTAAAAGACGAGGAAAAGGTTGGAGTCGATGATCTTGAAGGTCTCATTCAGCCAAAAACTGTTCTATTGTTCTATGATTCTAAGAATTTCTTCACCAAAAGGGTCATCAGGCATTAGAACAGGCTACCCAGGGCAGTGCTGGAGTCACTACCTCTGGAAGTATTTGCATGACGTGGACATGGTGCTTATGGACATGGTTTAGTGGTGACCTGTCAGTGATAGGTTAATGGCTGGAGTTTATGATCTTCAAGGTGTCTTCCAACCAAACTTATTCAGTGATTCTATAAAGTCTATTTGATAAACAAAAGATGTTTGCTAGAAGATACAGGTATCTGAAAGGGAATCTGGTTCCATTTTGGACATGACCCACTGCTTAGAACAATCTGTGAACATTTCCAAGGAAAGAGGAAAGAATTAAGTACCTTTGGGCTACAGCTTTTCTCCTCCTGTCCTGTCAGGTATGATCAGATCTTAAGGACAAGCCCATGGTATCTGAGTGGTTATTATGACTTTGCACATGCGTTCAGAAATGCTTAAACAAATGTTATGTAAATGCTAGTCCTCTCTCTGAACAGTCTTGAATACTGGGCAGTCAGAGAGCTGAAAATAAAAGGAAAGAGAGATACACAGATTGCTCTCAAAGTAAAAAAAACACAAACAAACCCAAACCCAAAAGGTAGGTTGTTTTTATTCCTGTTACGCGGAATAAGTTAGCTGAGAATATTCAGAGATAATTCTCTGACATGACACTAGGCAGAAGATATTTTAGTCCAAAGGCTGTGACTGGCTGAAAATAGAAGTGCCCTTGCAGCTTCTAAGCCATTATTCTGAGACTGATTGTGTCCGTGTCACTATCTATGCATAAAGCTCCTATGAAATATAAATCTACCAAGAGATATCTTAAAGATCTTCTCCACCCTTTCTATAATAGTGTGGCTTCTATATATAAATGCTTCATGGCACATTTTGTGGTCAGAAAGGATAAAAACATCACAGCTAGAAACAGTTTTGGTACAGATCCGATTGTTTCTCTTAAATAAAAAAAAAAATGCAAAGGTCTCTGCATAAATTAGCTCCATTGCCATGGAAACATGTTGGGCAAGAAATATTTACAGTTGCTGCAAGCAATAACTTTGCAGTTTAATACTTTAAAATGTCAAGCAACACATAATCTCAAAACCAAAATACAATTGGTAGGGTTTGTTTGTTTGTCTGTGTGGGTATTCACCAATTTCTCTTAGAACGTATTTTCACTTCTTGCCTCCAGAAAAACACCAAAAGAATAAACTCTCACCGAAGTAAAGTCAATCCCCAATATAGTCTCAGGCTGTCTAAAAGCAGGTTTTGGCTATTGTGCTGGTTTGAGGGTTAAAGGTGGAACCCTCCAGAAGAGATTGTTAGATTCCCCTTCCACCAATAGAGGAAGGAAACAGAAACAAATTTGAAAACTAGAATAAGTTGTAAAATTTGTTCAGAATGAAATAAATTTAAAAGAAAAAAAACAAAACCACAAAAACTTTCACAATAAGGAAAAGGGAAATTTAGGGAAATGGTGTAAGGGAAGAATTATGTACAAAAGGCAATTGGATGTATTTCTGACCTTTCCTTCTCAGGCATCGTCTCCTGCAGTTCCTTAATCTGCTCAGGGACCAACTCTCTGGCAGCCTTTATCTGTTCAGCGACAGATGCTTTCATCTCCTTAGTGACAGAAACAACCCAAGCAAGACATTTGAAAATGTCCTCAAATTGTCTGAGTTGTTGCACAGTATCTGCAACATGTAGACGAGGGTTTTCACACCAATTTCTAATCCACACTGCCAGAGAATTTGCATATGCAGAGGGTGCGTACATGCAAGCTTTCTCAAATACTGCTGTAAACAGGTTCGTTGTCTGGAGACAACCACTAATTCCTCCCTGGACTATAGATTATTTCATGGCACTCCATCTCTCGTAAGGCTGGGACATCCTGCTTTATGATGGTCCATCTGGGAAGGTGCCAGTCAAGGTCATATTTGGTGGAGTATCTTTCACCTATGGCATACAACAGTTGCTCCCACAGCCTGACGTTCCCGCCTTGTGTCACAGTCTCACTTGCAACTCCTTCGTCTCTAGCCAATGGTTCAAACTGCTTAGCTTCTCTTCTAGTTAAAGTCCAGTGTCGCTTCCAGTGTCATAGCAGCACAAAATCCAGACCAGCAGGGATGCATTTGGCCTTTGGGCGTAGTCCTTTCTGAGTACTCTTACATCTCAGAAGGAATAAGGGACGTCTGGGTTGGAATCTGACTTGTTACAGTTCTACCGCGTCTTGGCCGTCTCCTCCCCATTGCCAGCAGGTACGTTTCCTCCAACAGGTGCTTTTCCTTCTTTCATCTTGTGCTTCACTACCTCAATCTCAATGTCACCTGTTGTGGCTGTTCCTCACCCACATGTATGGTCCTTTTTGACTCCAACCACCTGAGCAATGGCATGGGAGATGCTGAAAGTATCAGTCATTGTTGGTGGTAAGACTATGACAGTAGGGTTGGCTGCAACAAGTGGAGAAGCTGTAACTGCAAAAACAGCTGAAGTAGTTGAGATGATAGACATTGCTGGATTAGGTGCAACCATCAGGGTGGCTGAGATAGCTGATGCGGCTGAAACATCTTGATTGACTGCCAGTAATATCAATGTGACGGTTATCCTCCTGCCTAAGGCCTGGATGGTTAGCCATGCCTGAAGCAGATGAAGGTACATTGCAAGTAACAAATAGAAGAACAGCAGATCCTTCGAGCCCCGATCATGGTTCCGTTCTTCCTCAGGACTGGGAAGAGAGCAATTAGATTCATTGTATACACCAAGCAAGCAACTAGTCACAATCCACACATGCATTAAGTGCCCCCAAATACGAGCTGGCAGTTTCTTAACCCATTCTACCACGGCATTTAGAACTGCCTTGAGCATGAATGGAAGCATTGCAGGATGGAGCACACACGTAAGTGTGCAGCTAGCCATCAGACTATTTCTTCTGTTGCCACATTTTGTTGTAATTCTCCCTCACACGATGTATTCAAATTATCACCCTAACTTCCTTTCGGTGTTTATCTCCCAGGTTTCAGCAGCAATGAATCTGTGCAGGTTTGAGGGTTATAGGCGGAACGCTCCAGAACAGATTGTTAGATCTCCCTCCCACCAACACAGGAAGGGAATATAAGTGAAATTGAAAACTAGAATAAATTGTAAAATGTATTAAAAATGAAACAAAGTAACAAAACCAACAAAGACAAAAATCTGCAGAATAAAATGAAGGGACGTTTAAGGAGGAGGCGTAAGGGAAGAACTGTGTTAGAAAGGCAATTTGATATAGTTAGGGGCGCGTGCTACAGGGCGCTAGCAGTGGGCGGCCGCACCCAGCTGCTTCTGCACCCGCACTGTGCTGGAAAAGGGGAAGGAAGGAAAAATGGCATGGGCTAGTTGCATGCCTTTCCCCAGCATGCGCCTGCTGTTCAGTGATCAGGACTATGCCGGTGCTGTGCTCTGCAAATGTTCACTCGGCATCTACGTAACCAACACCTTGCAATCCTCTTCCCCCTCACAAAAAACGGAGCTGAACTTAGAAATGGTTGAAGGCAAAAGAACAAGTGCAAAATCCCCTCTCAGTCTACCACCCACTGTTGGTAAAAGCTTAACTAGCACTACAGAGAGAGTAAAGGATAAGATATCTTGCCAGAGAAGATAGACAGGTCTGGGCAGGCTCAAAGCACATGATCGTGCGTCTTCTCTCCTCCGTGGCTGGCCAGGAACTGCTCCTAGCCACCTCGACTTAGCTTTCAAATTGTCCCTCTGATACAAGAGTCCCTTCAGGTACTCTACCCCAGACTTCTGTTCTCATTGCGAGGCACAGAAGGGAGTGGTTTTGGAGATGCATCAGTTCTTTTGGGTCCTAAAACCTAACTCATCACAGCTACGAAGACAAATAATATCTTGTCATGCCTAGGTGTGTGCTGTGTTGCTTGGTGTCTGATCATTAAAGGTTTTTCAGAACTAAGTAAGTTAAGAATCTTTTGAAGTGTTTACATTCTAACACTAATCATAGAATCATAGAATCTCCAGGGTTGGAAGGGACCTTAGACATCATCTAGCTCCAACCCCACTGCATAGGCAGGGACACCTTCTCTAGATCAGTTGACTCAGAGCCCCATCCAACCTGTTCTTGCACACTTCCAGGGTTGGGGCAGCCACATCTTCCTTGGGCAACCTGTTCCAGCATCTCACCATCATCTAGATAGATGACATTTGTTGCTCTGCCTTTGTCCACCAAGGCTGTAACCCCATTGTAAAAGGCCACTAAATTGGTCAGGCAGAACTTGCAGCTATCAAAACTGTACAAAGCTTGTTTATAAATGCAAGGTAGAAAGTATATTATACTCCTACTGCATTGATATTCCTAATTTGTTAATTGATACAGTACATTATAATAACATATAGGAGAGTACTGGGAGATGATCTCAGTGGTCTAACAAATTTCCTTATACCTCTATATCCAATAAGAACCCAATCATCTTACTAGGCACACAAGCTAATTAGCTTCATTATGTTGATACGCTGCTAGTACCATTGATCTTCATAACACGGATAGACTGGGGTTGCACCTGTCCTTAGTTGTACCCTGCTGCAGCACTTGGAAGTGGTTTTTTCTGTTCTGCAATAGTCACTGTGCAGAAAGGATTCTGCGTAATGCAGGAACTGTGGGGGTTTTTCTGAGGTGATTCATGGAGGAAGGGGAGGAGAGACTGTTGTGAGAGTTGAGAAGACAGCACAGAGATGTGCTTCAGTATCCTTCAGAGATGCTCTAATAAGAAGCTAAGAACTGACATAAATAAACTGAATAACATCCAAGTGTTATTAAGCAGGGAGTCTTTATTGCTGTGCTGGAGGTATGGGGGACGTCTTCTCCTAACACAGCTGCCCAGCAGTTCATCTATAGATGGTTAATTAATGCCTATTCATTGCATTTCTTGGAACAGGAGGGTTTAGGCTAACGACTTCTTAGCATCTACATAGGTCTCTGCCTCTTTGAGCATGTGTCTTGCTGTCCAGAGGGGCTTCTCAGGGGTCTTTGGGATGAAGGCCTGCAGTCTCCCACTGCGTTCAATTTTGGAACCTTTCCACTTGAGGCAGGCTCCTTTAAGTTCTGTCTACATGTTGAGACACCTGGTCTACAGGCAGGAGGTGGGATACACCTGTTCCAGAGAGTGCAAAGAACTTTGGGGCAGGAGTTAGCAGGGCTCATTGACTGAGATTTAGACTAGATATGAAAGGGGAAGGGAGCACAACTGGCTTAGCTAGTGAAAACCCTGGATATTGTAGCCCAGCACCAGTGAGGCAGTGTGGCATGACAGATAATCAGAAGGACTATCACCCCTCAATATTGAAAACTGTGTACTCAGCCCCCTCCCTGAAATGTTTATACATCAATGCGCGCAGCACGGGCAATAAACAGGAGGAGCTGGAGGCCATTGTGCAGCAGGAAAACAATCACAAACACCCGGTGGGATGACTCCCACAACTGGAGTGTTGCACTTGATGGCTATCAGCTTTTCAGAATGGATAGGCAAAGAGGAAGTGGTGGTGAAAGATATTATTGGCTGCACCTCAAGAATGGAAAAAGAGCCTGTGACCTCTGGAAGAGGGGGCAGGCCTCTCATGAAGGCTTGAAGGATGTACTCAAACTCTGCGGAAAGAAAATCAGGAGGGCCAAAGAACAGCTAGAGCTCAACTTAGCTACAGCTGTGAAGGATAATAAAAACAGTTTCTATAAATACTATCCCATTTTGGACACCGAGGGAAACGTAGTAACAGATGAGGTAGAAAAGGCTGAGGTGCTCAGGGCCTACTTTGCCTCAGTCTTTAGCAATGGAACCAGGTGTTCCCTGGACAGCAGGCCTCATGAGATGGGAGACAGAGAGGGAGAGCAGAATGAGGCCACCACAGCTGGAAAGCAAGTGGTCAGCTACCTGCTACACCATTTACACATAAACAAGTCTATGGGGCTGGGTGGGTTGTACCCAAGGGTGCTGAAAGTGTTGGCAGATGTGCTTGTCAAGCCACTTTCCATTATTTGCTTGAAATCCTGGCTAGCTGGGGAGGTCCCAATGGCCTGGAAGATGGCAAATGTAACATCCATCTACAAGAAGGGCAGAAAGGATGATCCAGGAAACTATAGACCTGTCGGTCTGACCTTGGTACCAGGGAAGGTCATGGAACACATCATCTCAAGTGCCATCACCCTTCACATACAGAACAACCAGAGGATCAGGCCCAGTCAACATGGATTTATTAAAGGCAGGTGCTTCTGATCTCCTTCTATGACAGAATGACCAGACTCTTGGACGAGGGAAAGGCTATGGTTATTGCTTACCTGGACTTTCAAAAAGCCTTTGACACTGTTCCCCATAGATTTCTCCCTGATAAGCTGGCTGCTCATGGCTTGGAAGAGCCCACAGTGTGCTGGATAAAACACTGGTTGAACAGCCGGGCCCAAAGAGCTGTCGTTAATGGAGTTAAATTGTCAACGTAATGGAGTTGTGTCACTGGCCTGACACAAGTGGGGTGCCTCAGGGCTTGGTGTTCAGCATCTTTATTGATGATCTTGATAAGGGCACAGAGCATATCATTAGTGAGTTTGCAGGTGACACCAAGTTAGGTGGGAGTGTTCATCTGCAAGAGGGTAGGGACCTGGGGGTTCTAATTGACGGGAAGATGGATATGAGCCAGCAGTGTGCCCAGGTGGCCAAGGAGGCCACTGGCATCCTGGCTTGTATCAGAAATAGTATGGCCAGCAGGAGTAGGGTTGTTATCTTACCCCTGTATTTGGCACCAGTAAGGCCACACCTTGAATATTGTGTCTGGTTTTGGGCACCTCAATACAAGAGAGATGTGGAGGTGCTGGAGCAGGTGCAGAGGAGGGCAAATGAGCTGGTGAAGGGCCTAGAGAATAAATCTTATGAGGGGAGACTGAAAGAGCTGGGCCTGTGAAAGGACGTGGAGAGGCTGGTGCTGGTCTCTTCTCACAAGCAATGAGTGACAGAACAAGAGGGAATGGGTTCAAGTTACAAGAGGGGAGATTTAGATTTGATACTAGGAAATTTTTTTTCATAGAAAGTGTGGTCAAGCACTGGAATAGGCTTCCCAGGGAGGTGGTTGAATTGCCATTGCTGGATATGTTTAAAGATATCTTGGATAAGGTATTGAGGGATATGGTTTAGAGGTGAACATGTAAGGTAGGGTAGATGGTTGGACTCGATGATCCCAGGAGTCTTTTCCAGCCAGAGTGATTCTGTGATTCCCAAACCAGTTGGGAATTCAATCCAATTTCTGTCACTAGCCTTTGCGGTTTCCATGTTGGAGGTGCTACCCAATAGGGTTTTAAAAAGGTGTCTTCAGAACATCCCATCTTTCTATGTGAAGTTTTAATTCTTTTCCCCCTCATAGATAAGGTTTCTAGATAGTATATTCAGTTGTACTTCAAGGTTAATATAAAAGGGTTTAATTCTTTGCTTCAAACAAATTCCAAGTTGGGAATTGAAGTACCAACAGCAATGCTTCTGGGATTCATCCTGCCATTCTCTCTCACAGGTTTTTTGTGACATGCTGCACCCATCCACGATTTTGGAATGCTCCCTCTTCTCATCGTACCTTACCTTATTTGATTTTAAGTGCTTGTAACAGTGGGAGAAAACATCAACACTGTCATCTCTCTGGCTTTGAGAAAGTGTGTGTCTCTCTAAGTCCCAGGAGCACAGATGGAAAGGTGAGAGTTAGGACATACCTTGGTGTTCCTGAACATCTGAAGGTACAGCTGGTAGTGACGTAAACGGTGTAGTGAAGGGAAAGGCTGTCTCTTTCCCTCTCACTAAGGGGATTAAGGGAGAAAAAATCCTCTGTACTTCAAAGTAAAAGACACTTGCAAGATTAAAATATTTCCTCAAATTAAAAATTTAGCTCCTAACTTCTGTACTACTTAATTGTGGTTTGTTAGATGGAAATGGTTCTCAAACTCTGCATTTAATCTGATGCTGTTCTTGTCACTAAACATGGTCACGCCTGCACATGTATAGTTATCTCTAAAAACTTCAGAGAGGACCAAGAAGATAGACATGAAAACAACTACAAAATAAAAACAGTTTCTAACAAATTCCATGAATAAGTAAGGAATCCCTTTCAAAGCTAGAGGGATTCTTCCTATGTAGCCCTCCTGTTTGAATAAAGAGTAAGAGCAGAATTAATCTAGCCTGTCAAATATAGTAAGAAAGAACAGAAATAAGGGGGTATATAGCTATCAGAGTAATTCACAATGACAAAATCCTCTTGATCTCTAAGCTGAAAATGCAGATGGCATCAGGGCTCCTGCTAATGTTTAGCTGGCATTAAAAATGTTGGTGGTAGAATAAGGGAAGGACCTACTTACTGAGGGCAGAGGGTACTTTTGAGTACTTTTCTAGGCAAAGAGCTGCTTTAAGACATTCTAATACTGATTTTCTCAGCACAGAGGAGGAGGAGTACTTAGTCTATGAATGTAGGTGTCAGGATCAGTAAGATACCCAACTTTTGTGAGCCAAATCAAGCCTCAACATGTTCTTACATTACTTACAAGTTCTGTGATCAGAATGCATCTCATGATGAAAGACTGAGGAGATGGAGGAAAGACCTTCTTGCTCTGTACAACTACTAGAAAGGCTGCTGTAGAGAGGCGAGGGTTGGTCTGTCCTCTCTAGTGGTCAGTGATAGGATGAAGGGAAATGGCCTGAAGTTGCACCGGGGGATGTTCAGGTTGGATGTCAGGATAAATTTGTTTCTTGAAAGGGTTGTCAGGCAGTGGAACAAGCTGCCCAGGGAGGGCTTGATTTCCCATCCCTGTAGGTGTTGAAGAGAAGAGTAGATATTGCACTGGAGGACAGGTTTAGTGTTGCTGATAGGGCTAGCAAAAGGTTGGACTTGATGATCTTGAAGGTCTCTTCCAACCAAAAACTGTTCTATGATTCTATGATTCATCTTATCCATTGTCAGGATTTTACATGGGCAGATAAATGCAAAACACTGTAACTTGAAATAACACACAAATTCCAAGGAAAAAACCAGTATTTTATGACTTGAGTAAGGCATTTGACACAACATCCTTGCAGCCAACCTGACGCAGTGTGGACTGGATGATCAGGTAGTGAAGTGGCTCGTGAACTGGCTACAGGGTAGAAGCCAGAGACTAGTGGTCAATGAGGCAGAGTCTAGTTGGAGACCTGTATCTAGTGGGGTCCCCAACGGTCACTACTGGGACAAGTCCTATTCAATCTATTCATTAATGACTTGGATGAAGGATTGGGGTGCACTGTCAGCAAGTTTACTGATGACACAAAGCTGGGTGGTGTTGCTGACACCCCAGCAGAATATGCTGCATTCAGGTAGACCTGGACAGGCTGGAGAGCTGGGCAGAAAGAAATTTAATAAAGTATAACAAGGGTAAGCGTAGAGTCTTGCATCTGGGCAAGAACAAGCCCAGGTATAAGTATAGGTTGAGGACTGATCTGTTGGACAGCAGTGTAGGAGGTCCTGGTGGCCAGCAGGATGACCATGAGCCAGCAGTGTGCTCTTGTGGCCAAGAGGGCCAACAGCATCCTGGGGTGGATCAGAATGGGAATGGTTAGCAGATCAAGAGAAGTTCTTCTCCCCCTCTACTCTGCCCTTGTGAGACCACACCTGGAGTCTTGTGTCCAGTTCTGGGCTCCTCAGTTCAAGAGGGATGTGGAGCTGCTGGAGGGCATGCGCCATAGAGCAATGAGGATGCTGAAGGAAGTGGAGCACCTCCCTCATGTGGAAAGGCTGAGGGAGCTTGTTCTTTTTAGCTTGAAGAAGAGGAGACTGAGGGGTGACCTCATTAACGTCTATAAATACGTGAAGGGTGGATTGCAGGAGGATGGAGCCAGGCTCTTCTCAATGTCATCTACTGATAGGACGAGGGGAATTGGGTGTTAGCTGGAACATAGGAGGTTCCATATAAATATCAGAAGGAACTTCTTCATGGTGAGGGTGACAGAGCACTGGAACAGGCTGCCCAGGGGGTTTGTGGACTCTCCTTCAATGGAGATGTTTAAAACCTGCCTGGAAGTGTTCCCATGCAACTTGGTCTAGGTAATTTTGCTGTGGCAAGGGGCTTGGACTAGAAGAACTTTCAAGCTCCCTTCCAATCCCTAATGATTCTGTTGTCATTTGATATACTTACTGCATTAGATAGAATCATCTACATGAAGGAAGACCACACATTCTAAAGTTCAACTTCTCTTTCAGCAGTGCAGATCCTGAAATGTTAGCAACATTACTCAGAAGCAGGAAAAAACCCAACTGAAAGGAAGGAATAATAGTTCAGGTTTTCTCCTCTCAGGAATTTTTGAGATGACCAAGGCCTGTTTGTGATTTTTACCATCAATCACAACAGCAGCTGCTAACTGTCTGCTTTGTTTATCAAGATGGGAAAGATCATTTCACGATTTATGCAGCATTTAGGGAGAAAAACATTTATTCCTGCGTGTTGGAAGTGCAATTTCAGAGTGCTAAGTTTGTAAATAACAGGAAGGCTTGATACAAAAGGATTTGTTTTTCCTGCTGGTTGTTTTACCACCATGCCGAGTTGCTTTAGAAGATGTTTTCCTATGTTTGCCATGTTCCTCACCTTGAGCATTATTAGTTTACCCCGTTATTTTCCTCTTAGGAGAATTAATTGTTTCCCTATATTTTTGAAGGTGTGCCAGTAGCACAATTCCTTTTGCTTTTCCAGTTAAAATTATAAATTAAACGAAAGGCTTCCAGAAATAAGCAGAACTTGCCAGAGCTTTGCTAGATTGCTAAGTTCTGTGTTGTTAGTCATAGAATCACAGAACATTAGGGATTGGAAGGGACCTTGAAAGATCTTCCAGTCCAATCCCCCTGACACAGCAGGATCACCTAGACCAAGTGACACAGGAACGCATCCAGGCGGGTTTTAAACATCTCCAGAGAAGGAGACTCTGCAACCTCCCCAGGCAGCCCATTCCAGTGCTCCATCACCCTCACTGTTAAGAAGTTCCTTCTCAGAGTGATGTGGTACTTCCTATGTTCCAGCTGACACCCACTGCCCCTTGTCCTATCATTGCATACCACTGAGCAGAGCCTGGCTCCATCCTCCTGACACCTGCCTTTTACATATTCATAAACATTAATGAGGTCACCCCTCAGTCTCCTTTTCTCCAAGCTAAAGAGACCCTGCTCCCTCAGCCTTTCCTCATCAGGGAGATGTTCTACTCCCTTCATCATCTTCATGGCTCTCTGCTGGACTCTCTCCAGCAGCTCTGTGTCCTTCTGGAACTGAGGAGCCCAGAACTAGATACATTGATGTTTTAATTATCATTGTCATACAACATGTTCTTTAAAAAGTATTTTGACTTTTTCTTTCTTTGTTTTTATGGATAAAACAATTTTAGTAGGTATCTTAAAGTGCCAAATGTCACCAATACAAGTGACAGCATCATTGGTGAAGAGCAGGGAATGGAAAGCTGTCCAGCAGAAAAGGATCTGGGGGTGTTGGTGGACAGACAGCCTAATATTAGGCAGCAGTGTGCCCCGGTGGCTGAGAAGGCCAGCAAGATCCTGGCCTGTATCAGGAATAGCATGGCCAGCAGGAGTAGGGTGGTTGTTGTGACCTTGTACTTAGTACTGGTGAGGCCTCACTTGGAGTAATGGGTTCAGTTCTGGGCTCCTCACTATAAGAAAGACACGGAGGTGCTGCAACATGTCCAGAGCAGAGCTACCAAGCTTGTGAGGGGTATGGAGAACAATTCATGTGAGGACAGGCTGAAAGAACTGGGCAGGCTTAGTTTGAAGGAGAGCCTGAGGGGAGATCTCATTACCCTGGACAACCACCTGAAAGAGGTTGTAGAGAGGTGGGGGCTGGCCTCTACTCTCGAGTGAATAATGAGAAGACAAGGGGAAATGGTCTGAAACTGCAGCAGGAGAGGTTTAGTTTGGATCTTATCTTAGGAAGAAGTTCTTTGCTGACAGAGTTGACATGCACTGGCACAGGCTGCCCAGGGAGGGCCCTGAGTCACCATCCCTGGAGGGATTTAAGAAATGAGCATTTCAGGAGCTGCTCAGGTGGCAGAGACTTTAGGGGGTTTCTTTTGTGTTTTATCTGGTTGAGTGTGTTTGGTGCTGGTGTCTCAGGGTTTGGGGTTTGTTGTTGTGTGTATGGCTGGATGAAGTTGGTGATCTGGAAGATCCTTTCCAACCAGGAGTATCCTGTGATTGTGTGATTTCTCATGGCATGAACAAAGTTAGAAATAATAATGTGTTTTCAAGGATTCCAGAAGCATCACAGATACTTGCAAAACAGACAAACAGTGTGTTAAGTAGGGCGCTGTGGAGCACAGGAACACAGGCAAGCTGTGTAACATTGCTTATGTTCTTCCAGAGAATCTAGCTTAGAAAACATTGTCTCTTATTTATTTGCATGTCAGCCTCCGGCAGGATGCAGCTTGACCTCAGGTTGACTCCAGAGTCACAAGTTAAAAGGAACAGTTATGCAACTGAGAACAGCTAAAATTAACCATGCAAAACCCCAGAAGACTGGGGTGAAGGCACCCAGAAACTCTGTAACTTGTAAGAAATTGCATTCACTTTTTTCAATGAAAGAACTGACTTGCATTATTGCACTGTCCATCTTTATTGTGCTTACAGACCATTATCTTTCAATTTCTTGCTATAATTTTCTATTTGCCAGTTCATTTGTTGCCAAATACAATGTTCTTTCCATTAGATAAAAGTTGTTTAGTGAATGCCCAGAAGCCCTGATTCCATTAAAAAGAACCCAAACAACAGAACAAGGGAGGCATAAAAGGACATAAAGAAGTAGTTTGGATTTTTCTATGCATCTTCAACTTTTTATTTGTGTCTGTACACAATACATCTGCAGTAAGAAAAGCCCTTTCTCAAGTTTTGCAAGTCCTCCATAGATGGTGGTTGGATTGGTACCTCATGATGTCAACTCTTCTCTGATGAATTTGCTTTAGAAGGACCTACTTTAGAAGGACTGGCTTTAGAAGGACCAGCTCCATTATCATCGGGCAATTTTATCTTGTTAGAACTTTTTTTTCCTAGTCAGAGTGGCATCAGCCTTTGCATTTGATTCTGAATCTACCACTGATTAGTTTGGTTTAGAACAATCCATTTGTACAGAGTCATGAGACACTGCATGATCTGAGTTTTTTCTTTCACCTGACAAGTTGTATTTTACAGGTGCTGGTTGTGCAGAAGCAGCCGCAGTTGCTGCAGGTGTAGCTGCACTATTTGTTATGGAGTTAGAGTGGGTGTAGTGTTCTTTCAGGGAGCTGGAACAGTGGCAGTGGTCTTTTGGGTATTTGGAGTAGCTGCAGTGCTTTTTGAGGTGTCTAAAGAGTTTGTCGGTGGAGCTGCAGTGCTCATGGCTGGAGCTGGAACAGCTGCAGTGTTTGTTGTGGGACTTTGAGTAGATACAGCGGTCGCTGGGAGCATTTGCAATGCATGTTGGGCTCATCGTAAAACCTCTTGGGGTCTGACTAGTGGCAGAGCATGTCACAAAGCATTGCATGAATCTGAGTATTGTTATTGTTATTACTGAAGACAGACTAGACCTCTGAGCTAATCCAGCCCAGACCAGGACCTAACATCACCACAGGCGTCTAGACCAGGGCACTAAGAGCCATAGTCAATCTGTCCTTAACCACTTCCAGGAATGGAGACTTCACCACTGCAATGGGCAGTCCATTCTACTGTCTGATCATCCTTTCCGTGAGGAAGTACTTCCTAACATCCAACCTAAGCCTGCCCTGGAGCAGCTTTAGGCCCTGCCCTGTTGTTCTGGTTCTAGTTGCCTGGGAGAAGAGCCTGACCCCCACCTGACTACAACCTCCCGTGAGAGAGTTGTAGAGAGGGAGAAGGTCCCCACTATCAGTTGTAAATGATTTGCAGGAATACCAGCAGCACAGGATCTCAAACAGATCTGGTTTCTCCTGCCTGTATGCCTGTGTCTCTGTGTGTGGGCAGTGGGTGCCATTGGAACATCTGAGCAGACAACACTCCCTATAAACTTAATGGCATCTGATGCTCTTCTGAATTGTTTATGTATTGGCCAAAACAGAAATGTTTGAAGTGAAGTTTTCCACAGTCGGTTTATGCATCAGATGGAACCTTATTCAAAATATTCAGACCAAATTGTTCAGCTATTTCAGAGAATGAGATTAGGCAAAGTATGTTGTTTTGGCAGTGTTAAAGAACATGAGAGAACAGTGTCTTGGAAGAGCTGGAGCAGAATGGAGCAGAACCCAGAAGCTGTTAGTTCTGCCAGCTCTCCAACGCCAAACAGCCTGATGCTGAGTCAATGTCTCCTTTGCTTTTAGATCAACGTGGGTAAAAGTGGAATAATTTTGCTACCAGAGCAGGACTGATTACACTGCAGGTTACTTGCAGAAATATTGCAGTTGTGCCCCACAATTATGACATCTAATTTTAAGTGCAAGTTGTGACAAACTGCACAGAGGACTAAACAAACACAGCCCTGCTAAATTGTCTCTATTAGATGTTCATATAATCATAGAATGATAAAATCATAAAATGATTTGTCTTGAAAAGGTGTGGTGGGTTCAAGACCACAATTAAAGATAAAGGAAAAGAAAACAAAGCAGTTAGGTCTTGATCATAGAGATCTCGGATAAATCTGCCAGACAATGGATCGCTTAGGGAAAATGGAAAAGGGTTTATTAACTCTGTAACTGTATACAGAAAAGAGGAAAAGGTTAGGCAAGTTAGTGCACACAAACTAGACACTGTGTCACAAATGCCATCACACATTCTGAGAAAAATACAGTGGGAGGTCACTATCGTGTTTGTTGTTGGGTTTTTCACATTAGAGACCCGGGAAAAGAACATGTCAGTTGAGTAGAGACGAGTACTACCACCCTCTCTATTATTCATGTGTCACCCCTGCCTGTGAACTGGTGAATTCTTCAATCGTTCAGCGTAGCTTCTCCAGCTTAATGCTCATTGGGCAGCCTTGATTCCTCAGCACCTGAACTGCATCCCTCAGCGCAGGAGACATCCTTTCAAACATGCCCAAGGTTTAAGGATTCTCGAGTCCTTCTGCTTTCTTCAGCTAAGCCCGGAGGAATTCTCCCCAATACTTGAGCATCCTCAGTTTTCCTCAGGGACAGAAATGACAGTCTGTCTTCCTGCTGATCAGTGCTCTTTAAGATGGCTGCAGCAGCCACACGTCCCTGGGCACGTGCAGGACCCAAGATGGAGACCAACCACATGGCCACGAAAGCAGGGGCTCCCCACACTCTGTAAACGTGACCAAGAGGATTCCATGACCCTCTCCTCTCCCCTTTCCTCCTGTCTCAGCTCCAGGGAGAAAAAGAGGAATTGTTTCTCTGGTCTGCACAGAGCTGCTGCATCCCTCCTTACAGAGGAGCGGGGTTGGAGGCTGGGCTGGGCTGCAGCAGGCCTGTCTTTTCCCCCTCCTCACTATCCTGGAATTGTGTCGAGGGGTTAGCACAGGGCAGCAGCTACGTGCTGGGCTAGAAGCCCTCAGCAAAGAAGAAGCAGGGCTAAGATCATTTGCCCCTTTTACCTTCTCACCTAGCCCATCCCTTAAAGGCAGTCCCTAGGACAGTGCACCTCACCCCAGGACAGGTCACTGGGGGGGTCCTCTTAAAGCAATATAACGGTCTCTTCATGAAAGCACAAATCTATACATCTGAAAATTCTGGCCATTTTCAAACGGCAACAAAGAGTCATCAAAGATCATTTGGTTCCAGCTCCCCTGATGTGAGGAGGGACACCTCCAACTAGACCAGATTCTTCAAAACCCCATCTAACCCAGCCTTGGATACACCCAGTGATAGAATGTTCACAGCTTCCCTGGGCAACCCATTCTCATGTCTCACCACCACCACAGTGAGGGACTTCTTCCTGCTATCTAATCTAAATCTTTCCTCTTTCAACTTGAAGCAATTGCTCCATGTCTCATCACATCAAGCTCTTGTACTAGAGGTACTAGGTACTAGAAGGCTGCTATAAATTCTCCCTGGAGCCTTCTCCATGCTAAATAACCTCTATGTCTTTCCTGTGCTGAGGACTCCAGATCTGGATGCAGTACTCCAGGTGAGGTTTCACCATAGTGGAGCAGAGCAGCAGACTCACTTCTCCCGACTTGCTGGCCACGCTTCATCTGATGTAGTGCAGGAAAGCAAAGTATTTTAAGATCCCTTTGGCAAATTATGAGTCAGGTGTGATTTCACTGGGAAGTACTTTAACACCAATGTAAAAGGTCCTATAAAAGATTATCAAAGCCCTATAATCGTTACTTGCAACTGCCATACTAATTCTGCTAGTGTTTACCTTTTTGATCTGGTATTAAAGACCACTTCTTTTGAACTAAAATTATAATTAGTGGTTAATAAAAGAGTGTATTAGATTCTTCACAGTGTAAATTGATATGGTGCAAATTAACTCAGCTATGGCTGACTGAGGTTCAGCCTTGAGTTTAATGGGATGTTGAGGGAATTGGCAGATCACATCAAAAGAAATTCTGATAATATCTAAATAACTGAAAATTCATACATGCTTTGGCTTCTTATACAATTCTGCTAAAATTCAGATGGAAAGATAATTAAGATTATGTATCTAAATGTAAAGGACATTTATGACTAGGAGTAGAAGTGGTGATTAGTTTATTATTGTATGTCATTCAGAGTGCTTAATTGATCTGAAATTCTTTTCTACTAAGTATTTTATGTTTGATATATATACAATATGATAAACAAATATTTTCTTACACAGTTGTTCTTCATTGACATTGTGAGTTATCTTGCATTTTTTAAAAGGTTTACTGTTAAAATATACAAAATTATCTCTATCTGCATCCAGTATGCAACCCAAGACACCTGGGCTGTCGCACACATCTTTGGAATCACAGAACCATTAAGGATGGAAAAGACCTTCATGATCATCAAGTCCAACTGCTAACCCAGCACCACATCTACACATCATTTAAACACCTCCAGGCACGGTGATTCAACTTCCTTGGACAGCCTGTTCCAGTGCTTGACAGTCATTGCAGTGAAGAAATGTTTCCCTATAGCTGATGTAAACTTTCTCTGGTGCAACTTGAGGTGGTTTCCTTACACCCTATCTCTTGTTACTTGGGAGACTAAACTACAACTTCCTTTCAGGTAATTGTAGAGAGTGATGAGGTATCCCATCAGTTTCCTTTTCTCCCGCCTAAGCAACCTCAGTTTCTCCCGGTGCTCTAAATAACACGTAGAATCATAGCATGCCTTAGGCTGGAACAGACCTCAGAGATCATCTAGTTCTCACCCCCTGTCAGGGGAAGGGACACCTCTGATCAGACCAGGTTGCTCAGGGCCCCATCCAACCTGACTTTCACTAATGGGTCATCCACAACTTTTCTGGGCCACCTGTTCCAGGGCCTCAGCACCCTCACAGGGAGGAATTTCCTTCTGTGATCTAATCTAAATCTCCGCTCTTGTAGCTTGAAGCCATTCCCCATTGTCCTATCACTAGAGTCCCTCATAAAAAGTCCCTCCATCTTTCCTGTAGCCCCTTCAGGTACTGGAAGGTTGATATAAGGTCCTCCCAGAACCTTCTGTTCTCCAGGTTGAACAGCCCCAATTACAAAATCACAGAATTACTGAGTCTGGAAAAGCCCTCTGAGCTCATCCAGCCCAGACCAGGACCTAACATCACCACAGCAGCTAGACAGGGGCACTAAGGGACACAGCCAGTGTAGCCCTTAACACCTTCAGGAATGGAGACTTCACTAATGCCCTGAGCAGTCCATTCTAGAGTCTGATCAACCCTTCTGTGAGGAAGGGCCTCCTAATATCCAACCTAACCTATCCTGTCTAACCTGGCAGCCTCAGGCCTTGCCCTGTTGTCCTGGCACTAGTTGCCTGGGAGAAGAAACGGACCCCAACCCGACTACAATCTCCCCTCAGGGACTTGTAGAGAGGGAGAATGTCTCCCCTGAGTCTCTTCTTCTCCAGGCTAAACAACCCTAGCTCTCTCAACCCCTGCTCATCAGACCTTCCCTCCAGTCTCTTCCCTAGCCTTGGTGTTCCTCTGGACCTGCTCCAGCTCCTCAATCTCTTTCTTGAAGTGTGGGGCCCAGAACTGCCCCCAATACTTGAGAGGAGTCCTCAATACTTGAAGTGAGGCCTCAAATTCCTTCAGCTTGTCTTCAAAGGATGGAGGCTCCAGCCCTCTTATCATCCTTGTGGCTTCCTCTGGACTTGCTCCAATATTTCCAATGATCGCAGAAGGACGTCCCAAAACCAACATATAGGCTAGCAGTTGTAAGCATAAAGTAGAGATCAGAGTGTGATTGAGAAATACCTGAGCCACAACCGAGCTTTAGCAATCTTTTCCTCCATATGCTCAGGTGTGACCAAAGTTCTGTTATAAAGGGGTGGCAGCTAATAAACTGTTTATACAAAAAGAAGTGATGTTACCTACAGGTTTAAACATGCTGCATAGTAGCCCCTTATCTTCAGTGATGTGTGTGTAAAAATTTTTGAAGTATTCTTTAATTTGCTATCTTAATTAGTACTTTTCTTAGCAGCATGTAGAATTTATGATTAAATATAATGTAACAATAATTATTATAATCTTACTTTAGAATTATACAAGCCTAAGGGTAGTAGGAATAGAAATGGTGACAGTCGTTTCAACCTCCAATACTATTTCTACCACTATAATTAATGATTTTATATTGGCTGTCATGTTTTCCTGAAGTCAGGAACCAGAATTTGAACTGGTGGTACTCCACTGATTTCACAACAACCCTGATTTATCCCGGCTGGCGATCTGTCCCCAAAATTCAGTCAACTCCAAGTTCTTCACCCATGGCTTATGTAGTAGTATGCAAAGTAGCGTGTGTAGTACTTTGCACTGAAGGCAGCATGGCTGCTCAGCAGATACAAAAGCTGTGGCATTTGTTTCTCAAGCAACAATTTGTTGTTTCATTGCTGTTGACTGCAGTAGGCAAAACAAACTTCTGACGTGCTTTTACCCTTAGACAAGTGCCAGTGACTTGACACCAAGCAGTAAATATATAAGAGTATGTCTGCTGTTTGTTCTTGTCGGGCTTACTGTCTACTCCTTGTGTTTTAATTAAGAAAATATACATGATAACTTGGCCAAGTAGTTTGTATCTAATATCTGTTATCATGGTGCAGTACTGCATTTGATTATCTTGTCATTCATGCAAACAGAAAAACTCTAATGAATGAATGTAACTAAAACCAGAATCATGCTCCATGAACACAGAAGTGTCATGAGTTCACAGAACTTGTAGATTCATAGAATGGTAGGGGTTGGAAGGGACCTCTGGAGATCATCTAGTCCAATACCCCTACTAGAGCAGCATCCTCTAGAAAAGATCACACAGGAACACATCCAGGTGGATTTTGAATGTCTCCAGAGAGGGACACTCCACAACCTCTCTGTACAGCCTGTACCCCTACTCTGTTTTTCTGTGAAAAACACTGTGTTCCTTATTTTTAAATTGAACCTCCTATGTTACAGTTTGTGCTCACTGCCCCTTACTGGGCACTACCGAGAAGAGCTGGATCCCATCCTATTGACAGTCACCCTTTAGATACTTGTAGTCCCCTCTCAGTTTCCTTCTGTCCAGGTTAGAGAGTCCCAGCTCTCTCCGCCTCTCCTCATAAGGCAGTTCTGATCATCCTAGTGGATCTGTACTGGACTCTCTCCAGTGGCTCCTTGTCTTTCTTGAGCTGGGTGCAGTGTTCCAGATGTGCCATAAAGTGTAAAACCTATGTAGAAATGAAAAGACTGACTTTTTTCTGCTGACCTTAGAAGATGCAGGCAAACTGCACTTGGCCAAGGTGATGTATATGTACAAGAACACAAGACAGAGGAAAAAGAGGATTTCTCTAAAGCAGTTAAATGTCATTTTATCTCGCCTCCTCCAATGAGATGAAGCAGAATTTCTCACTGTGCTTAAATTAAGACCAGTGTGAGCCACAGATTCATAATAATGAATTGAAGCATATGACGTGGGGAGGTGTTGACACCTTTGCACACAAAAACTTCTTACGAATGTTGACATTATGCATCTTCTTCAGAGGTCTTATGGATCCTCTTACACATTTAATGTGGTGCCTGTGCATGCTTGTTGCTGCCCTTAGTAAGTTCTTAGTCTCCACAGTACTTTGTAGCAGACCACCACTGCTAATTGTGTAGGAAATATTTTCACTTCTCAGTATTGATTTTCCTGCTTTTCCATTTCACTGAAATCTCTTTATCTCTCTATTAGGGAATAAGATGAATAAAGCTCCTTAGCTGCCTTCTCTGTTATGGCCCCATTTGTGTTTCTTTTCTCTAAATTAAACACTGCCTTCTCACTGTCTTCCTGTTGCTAGGAGAGCAATGCCCTTATCTTCTCATAATTACATATCGGAAAGTAAGTCAGTGGTCTGAATGTGTCCCTTGGGGTGATCAGACCAGCGGGTCAACATTAGCTATGGAGAAGAATTAATGAACTGAGAAGCAAGGTTAAGTTTTATATTTCCATCTCCTTTCAATGGTTTTGTAATTATGAATTTGAATTATCAATGCTGTGTACTACGACTAACAAAACCTAATGCTTTTACAGTCTGAAAAAGACCCTGCTTAGGGCACCACTGAGTTCTGAAATGGAATAAGTGCTTTAGGCTACAGCAATATTTATTCACACATTGAACTCAACAAGAAATTTACCAGCCCTTTACAACAGAAACAAAATGAGAGAGTTTATTGTGATTGCTTAGTATGTGGCTCTAGCCCCAAATACTGCAAATGTTAAAACTGGTCATTTTATAAAATGACTACAAATTTGATATTTAAAAACTGTGGTTAAAAATCTTCCCATCTTAAGCTCAAAATCATGGAGAAGTGGCTCCTCTCAGGTGACCTTCTAGGAGCTTTCCAATAGCTGAAGAGGGCTACAAGAAATCTGGGGTAGGGGTTTTGACACGGGTGCGTAGTTAGAGGACAAGGGGAAAGGGTTCCAGACTTGAAGAGGAGAGATTGAGGTTGGACATGAGGAACAAATTCTTTGCTGTGATTGTGGTGAGATGCTGGAACAGGTTGCCCGAGGCAGTTGTAGCTGCCCCATCCCTGGAAGTGTTGAAGGCCAGGTTGGCTGGGGCTTTGAGTAACCTGATCTCATAGAATCATAGAATCATAGAATCATCAGGGATTGGAAGGGATAGTCCTATCCCTAGTCCTATCCCCCTGCCAGAGCAGGCTCACCTGACTGGAGAAGCCATGGAATCAGAGTCACTCAGGGTAGGAAGGAACCATCATCCAGTTCCAACACCCCCAACACAGGCAGGGACACCCCACTCCAGACCAGGCTGGCCAGAGCCCCATCCAGCCTGGCCTTAAACATTTCCAGGGATGGGACCCCAACCACCTCCGGTGCCTTGTATGCGGAGCCGTGATTGTAGAATCCAAACTCCTGTTGATGACACGAGTTCCATAGCCATGAATTGAGCTGCTGGCTCTTCCTAAATGTTCCCTCATCCATGGCTGATGTTAGAGGGATAGAGGACAACAAAATCTGAGCTCCTGATCCCTGGACCTGAGCAAAGTCTTTGACACTGTCCCGCACCA
>VXBP01009042.1:229582-302388 GCA_013400115.1 Rhinopomastus cyanomelas
CCCTTCCAATCCCTAAAGATTCTATGATTCTATGATTCTATGATTGAACACAGTCTCCCACAGCATCCTCGCAGCCAAACTGGGGCAATGTGTTCTACATTATTGGGTAGTGAGGTGGATGGTGAACTGGCTGCAGGATAGAAGGCAGAGAGTGGTGGTCAATGGGGCAGAGCCTAGTCAGAGGCCTGTATCTGGTGGAGTGCCCCAGGGGTCGGTGCTGGGACCGGTCCTGTTCAATCTATTCATTGATGACTTGGATGAGGAATTAGGGTGCACTGTCAGCAAGTGTGCTGACGACACAAAGCTGGGTGGTGTCGCCGACACCCCAGCAGACTGTGCTGCCATTCAGCAAGACCTGGACAGGCTGGAGAGCTGGGCTGAGAGAAATGTAATGAACTCTAACAAGGGTAAGTGTAGAGTCTTGCATCTGGGCAAGAACAATCCCAGGGGCCAGTATAGGCTGGGGACTGACCTGTTGGTTAGCAGTACAGGAGAAAGAGACGTGGGGTCCTGGTGGCTAGCAGGATGACCATGAGCCAGCAGTGGGCCATTGTAGCCAAGAGGGCTAACAGCGTTCTGGGGTGGATCAGAAGAGGGGTGTTTAGAAGATCAAGAGGGGTTCTTCTCCCCCTCTACTCTGCTTTAGTGAGACCACATCTGGAGTACTGTGTCCAGTTCTGGGCCCCTCAGTTCCAGAAGGACACGAAGCTGCTGGAGGGAATGCAGCATAGAGCAACAAGGATGGTTAAGGAGGTGGAGCACCTCCCTTGTGTGGAAAGGCTGAGAGAGCTGCATTTCTTTAGCTTGGAAAAGAGGAGACTGAGGGGTGACCTCAATAATGTGTATAAATATGTGAAGGGTGGGTGTCAGGAGGATGGAGCCAGGCTCTTCTCAATGTCATCTAGTGATAGGATGAGGGGCAATGGTTGTAAGATGGAACAGAGGAGGTTCCACATCAATATGAGAAGGAACTTCTTCCCAGTGGGGGTGACAGAGCACTGGAACAGGCTGCCCATGGAGGTTGTGGAGTCTCCTTCACTGGAGATGTTTAACACCTGCCTGGATGTGTTCCTGTCTGACTTGGTCTAGGTGATGCTGCTGTGTCAGGAGGATTGGACTAGATGATATTTTGAGGTCCCTTCCAATCCCTAATGATTCAATGATTGTATGATTCTATGACTGTCCAGCCAATTCTTTATCCACCATCAGTAGCAACAGCAACAAGGAAAGAGTGCTGTGGAAGCAACCTCTCCTGCCAGGTTTTTGGTATGTTTTTGTGTTAGGATTTGGTAAGATCATGCTATGACCCTGCCACAGATATCTGAATTTGCTGCCTTCCTGGAGTTTTCCTAACTTCTGCTCAGGGTTTCTACGTTATAAGAACATTACTCTTGCTTTTGTTTGCATGGCCAGTATCAATATGTCTCTGTGAAGTGGAATGTACAGAATATTTTTGGCTGGCTGAGGAAAACATTCCGAAGTCACATCAGTAGTATTCAGAAGTCTGCTATGCCTTGAATGTGTTCTTTAAATGTGTAATGCAATGGTTTAGGAAGGAGTAGACATCCAAAGGGCAGGTATGAGGCATTACATATGCAAATGCAATTCCACCACATATGCAAATGCAGTTCCACCACGGGGAACCACTCTTGAGTGCTGAAAGAGGTTGCATGTGTCTGTCATCTGATCAAAGTTGCAGTGCTCAAAGTCCAACAACTGGAGAAAAGTGAAAGTCACTTCCATCTAAAGAGCAGTAAGTGGGATCCAGGGAAGTGTCTGCTTCCCCTCAGTCCCTGGTCAGCAAACATGTTCTTTTGTAGTTCGTTTTCAAGCCAGAAAGAAATACAATTTACACCATAGATGTAGCAAGGAAAAGCATACTTGACCCCCACTATTGCCTTTCCTCTAAAGAAAAGACAAATGTCTGAGAGGATACTGGGTTAATACACCTTGACTCTAGCAATGCTTTTGACACTAGCTCTCATACATCATCACTTGGAAGACGGAAAACTGTGGGCTGTGCAAATGGACTCTCACACAGGTTGCAGAGCAGCTGGACTGCCAACCTGCCAATCCCACAGCACAATAATCAATACCTTGATGTTCATTTGGCAGAAGTAACAGAGCTACCCTGCGGCCAGTACTTGAGCAGACATTATTCAGTATCTTCATCAGCAGCCTGGATGATGTGACAGACACACTCTCAGCAAATTTATAGATGCTGCTATATAGGGGACAAAATTGTTTGCTATGCTAAACAGCAGAATCTCAATGCAGAGAGATCAGAATGGAATGTAAAAAAGCCTCACAATTTGTATTAAATGGATAGTGTCTCAGCTCAGAGACAAATAACCATTTCAATCTGCACAGCCTAGGAACTGACTGGCTGGGCAGCAAGCCTGCTGAAGAGTGGATGCCAGTTTGAACATCAGCCGGTGTAGTACTCTCATCTGAGCTAAGACAAACCTCACAGACCAAATCAGATGAAATACAGATGTACATTAGGAGAGGCAAGGCCAGGGGATGAGAGGAAAATGTGAGACATTTTAATTTTCCTCTGGTTGTCACTGGTGAGGATGCAGATGAAATTTGTCCACTCTGGAGACCGTATTTCAGGAAAGATTGTTGAGCAGGCAGGATCCAGTGTCCAGTGGAGTGCTGCCAAGGTAGTCAGAGGCTTAGGCAAAAATAAATTGATGGACTTCCATGACTGTCAATGACTATGTAGCTCAATATAATGTTGATACTCTATGCATATGGTTTTGTTCTCTCATACCTACACTGTATCTTCCAAATTCCTGACCTGATTTCCAGGGATGACCACTTCCAGGGTCAGATTATTGCATAGAAATTCAAAAGGCATGACCTTTCATGCCTTCCCAGATGATCCCAGCTGGGGAGCAGTAGGTTCCAAAGATAACATGAATTGGGATGTTCACTCCTGAAAATGATGTGAGATATCAGCAGGCTCATGCAGAGATTGGTCAAGTTATGTTTTGAAGCTTTACTTTGCATTTCACATAGCTAGTGTCTTTTTTAAGTGATACCATTGATTTTCATGTAGTGACAAAAGATACCAGCAAATGGGACCTTTAGCTCCTGTCTTAATTAGTTTTTTTTCTGTAACTGCAGGTATAATTTTTCATCTTTAATGATGTGCTACAATATGCAGATGGCTGCTTATTCAAGACCAAAATTTAAGATAAAGGAAAAGAAAGCAAAGCAGTGAGGTCTCAATGACACCTCGGACAAATTTGCCAGACAATGGATCGCTTAGGGAAAATGGAAAAAAGGTTTATTAACTCTGTAACTGTATACAGAAAGGAAGAAAAGGTTACTGAAGTCAGTTCACACAAACTAGACACTGTGTCACGAATGCCATCACACGTTCTGAGAAAAATACAGTGGGAGGTCACTATCATTTGGGCCTTGGGTCTTTATTCACATTAGAGATCTGGGGAAAAAAAGAGCATGTCAGTCAAGTAGAGATGAGTGCCACCACCCTCTCTATTATTCATGCATCACCCCCATCTGCAATACAGCGAGACCCACACTGCTTGCAGGCTGGTGAATTCTTCAGTTCTTCAACGTAGCTTCTCCAGCTCAATGCTCTTGGGATGGCCTGACTTTCTCAGCACCCAAAACTGCATCCCTTGGTGCAGCCAACATGCATTTCAAACAAAGAACCCAGTTTTTCTATCTTTCAGATCCAAGGTTTAAGGATTCTCAAGTCCTTCTGCTTTCTTCAGCTAAGCACGAAGGAGCTCTCCCCCAAAACTTAAGCGCCCCAGTCTTTCTCAGCAGCAGAAGTGACAAACAGCCTCCCCTCCTGCTGATCAGTCTCTCCAAAATGGCGGCTTTTTAGCCGCATGGCCCTGGCCAAGTGCAAGATCCAAGATGGAGACCGACCACATGGCGGCGTCAGCAGGGCCACACCCCCCCACACTCTACACGTGACCAAGAGGATCTTCCAAAGATCCTCTCCTCTCCCTCTCCTGTTTCAGCTCCAGGAGGAAGAGGAGTACCCCAGCTCACAACAATGTGGAAGGGCTGCTCCGTGAGGGGGGATCATGATGGCAAATCTGCACTGGTTTTGCTTCTCCAGTCCGTGGCCAGGATTGCACGGCAGTGGCTGTGGCTGCTTCAGATCCAGGGCTGCGGCGGCTTCGGAAGCCGCAGCAGGTCATGGCCGACGTGGGGCCACGGTTCTCTCAGAGCCATGGCAAGTAGCAGCAAGTTGTGGTCGAGCTGTGTTTCTCACCCCCCACTGCCCCAGGAACAGGCAGTGTGTGGGGGGGTGCTCGATTCAGAGCCACAGCCCCCAAGAGAGCGAATAAAGAGCGCGCTATGCATTTCATAGGCTGACCTAGCCAGGCTCTTCTGGGGCAGGTCCCCTGGGACAGTGTAACTGGGGGAAGGGTTCCTCTTGAGAGTAACTTTTTGTTCCTCATGAAAGCACAACTTCTGCACATCTGAAAATTCTTGTAGTTTTCAAACTGCAACACTGCTTCTAGAATGTAACGTCGTAAGTTGTATGACATTACAGTTAGTGCTTTCAATTCAGTGCAAGGAATTTTTCTCCAAAGCACAAAACTGCATCAACAAAACAGTGACCTGATTTAGTTAAAATAAAACCCACAAGTTTAGCTGTATGGAGCTCTTTTCCAAATCTGGGTCTTCTCTTTACCACGTAGATGGTGTAGATAGGAGAAAATAGCATAGTCATGTTGAGAGTGGCCCACTTTGCAGAGAGCCTGGCTGCTGAAAGAGCTCAGCAGTGCCACTTAGATGCCCTGATTCTCTTCTCAGAGAAGTGAATGATCTTGGCATGAGATGTGCAGATGATAGCTATCAGCTGTCAGTTGGACCACTGATTGTGTTACTGCCAGGGTGTGCAGTGAATTCAGTTTTAAGTGTTTGCGCACCTTGCGCACAGCTTTATACATTTACTCTTCCCTCATCGCTGGTCATTGTGTATTCAATTGCTATTTTGGACACAAGGCTCTTCTCTCTACTTCTTGTCCAAACATCTTGCTCTCTCTATAAAGTTCCAGACCGGTTGAGCAATCACTCAGGGATGCTGAAGCACTCCCCTTTGGAATTTGATGTGCTGTGGTGAATCTGTGCAGCCTGCAGGCAGCCCCATGAGGAACTTCAGTGTTTTAGAGTCTTCCTTCAGAAGACAAGTGGCAGTGTACTCTCAGGAAGGTGGTTTCTCACTTCTACAGAACCCTGAACTATTCCTGAGATTGGCCTTTGGCACAGAGCACCCACTTTCCACAGTTTCACTCTATTCTCTTTATGAGTCTGACAGTGCTTTAGCAAGCAGCCTGACTCCTGACAAGGAGATAAAAATGTGAAAGGCCTCTTTACCCAGAGGTGTGTGCCTTGGGGCTGCTCTGCTGCGTTGCTTGACCACACTGCTGCCATGGCTGTTTGAGATATTTGCCTATACACGTGAAGAGGCACACCAGTTGGTCTTCTGCAGCTATTTTTCTCTGGTTAATTTTGAGATAAACGCAGTTTAAGATCTGGGCAAATGAAATTACATCAGTGATTCTGGAAAAGAAGGTGGCTCTAGAATTTTAAAGACAACTATCAGTTTAAGTGGTTTGAAATCCTAACTAACAAGGGATTAGAAATATGTACTTTAGTTTCTTGGGTCATCTTCTCTGTTTTCTAAAAAGCTAGCAGAAATGGCACTGCGTATGGATGAGAGGAAGTAGCAAAAATTACTATTTCAACTACAAAATAAAGATCTTAAGGAGAACGACATGACTCCCAGTCAGTGGAGACTGGGAATCACCCTATGCTGCTTTGAAACTGTAGTTAAAAATTGACCAACACCTAGAAGTGTAATTTGAGGAAGAAACCTTTAGGTAGTTTCTTTCTTTGAGATTCTTAAATAATAAATACACTGCAAAATTTATTTTTAAGATGTGCTGCTCCTGAAGTTGAATACATTAATGTAGTCTGTCGCTGATTTGGTTTTACACTACTTAAAAACATAATGAAGTAAAGAGAGAATAGGGAGATCTTATACCCAAGGAGATTAAACCCTTTAGTTAGTCTGTAATGTATAATTTGTTCTGTTGGAAATTACTGCTAGTAAATCCAGTGCCATCAAGATATTTTCCATGCAATTTAAAATCAGACAAGAACTGGGGGATGAGTGGCTGGTGAGTGGCCTGGCAGTACTGATTGACAACCAGCTGAATAGGAGCAAGCAGTGTACTCAGATGGCCCAGAAGCATGGCATCCTGGCATCCTGCCATCCTGGCTTGTACCAGGAATAGTGTGACCAGCAGGACTAGAGACATATTTGTCCTCCTACACTGGGCACTGGGGAGGCCTCCCCTTGAATACTGGGGGCAGTTCTGGGGCCCTCATATCAAGAAAGAGATTGAGGAGCTGGAGTGGGTCCAGAGAAGACAACTAGAGGGACTAGAGGGAAGGTCTGATGAGGAGAGGCTGAGGGAGCTGGACGTGTCTAGCCTGGAGGAGAGAAGACTCAGGGGGGACCTTCTCCCTCTCTCCAACTCCTTGAAAGGAGGTTGTAGTCAGGATGAGGTCAGTTTCTTCTCCCAGGCAACTAGCACCAGGACAAAAGTATAGGAATATTTCAGTTCCTCCTTAAGAAGGTTCCTCCTTAAACATAGCAGGATGCTGGATGTATGTGGCTGGAGGAACCTGCTGTAATCAGTTAAACCTGTTGCATCTGCCTAATTGTTTACAGGTGGTCAAGCATGCCTGGTCAATGGGCCAATCATGTAAGGCCACTGAGCACCAATCCAGAGCGTCTTTAAAAGGCTGACACTCCCAACCTTAGGTGTGCCTCCACAGGTGCTTTCACCATGCAGCTATCGCCTGTGTTGCTTCCTGTTGCTGTGTCCAAGCGACTCCAAGGTCATCGCTTTACAAGAGGGTAGAGCCTGAAGCTGTACCAGGTGAGGGTTAGGTTGGCTGTCAGGAAGCCCTTCCTCATGGGAAGGGTGTTCAGGCCCTGGAAGGGACTGCCTGGGGCACTGGTGGGGTTTCCATCCCTGGAGGTGTGTAAGTAAAGACTGGATATGGCATTTTAGTGCCTTGGTCTAGGGTGATTGTAGTGATGTTAGGTCATGGGCTGGAAGATCTCGGAAGCTTTTTTCAGCCTCAATAATTCTGGGTTTTGGAACATACTTTAAAAAGAAATAGCATTGTAGTATATGTATTCAAAATATATATAATTGTCTGGAATAAAACAGGCTTTGTGGTGGGAACTTCTGGTAGGGATGTCATGTTACATGAGTCTAGTTCTCTATATGTCTCTCAATTTTGAACAGCTAAACATTTTTCACACGGGCAAGATCAACTTCCCTACTTTTGTCAGATAGGTCTCCTGTCACCACTAGTCCCATAGAATGCACAAGTTCTATCCCACGTGTTGGAAAGTCAGCTGGACTCTGTGAGATCAAATACAGCTGTGGTTCTCAAGATAGTTTGCTCCTGTGATTTCTTGCAACCAGAGAAACAACTGAAGTTTTAGCCAAGTATCCCAGTAAGCTTGTGTCCTCAATCTCTCCCACACAACCTCCAGCCTTACTGTGGGGCATGTAACAGAGACCCTGTGGCCAACTTTTTGAAGAGAGGAGATACTGCGAAGACCTGCCCTGTTGTGGGTGTGTATGAGTCAAGGGGACAGACTTTGAGAACTTTTAAAGGAGAAAAAAAAGTCTGGAAAGCTTGACTGAAACATCAAAATACTCATCAACACTGGACCTCTGAAAGGAAAGTGAAATGTACACGCAGAAGTGCTTTTCTTCTGTGGAAATTTTGTCTCTAGAATCATAATTACAAACACAAGCTCAATAGAGTCATAATGGATAAAGCAAGAATGTTATGGTTCTGGAGGCAACAATTAGTTATTGTAAACCTAACTTCTGACATTATGACCTTGTCCTGTGCACAGAATCACTTTAGAGGTCTGTGTGGGAATATTTCAGTTCCTCCTTAAGAATGTTCCTCCTTAAGCATATGGGATACTGGCACACCATATCCCGGATGCATGTGGCTGGAGGAACCTGTTGTAATCAGTTCTGGAGGTCAACCTGTCGCGCAGTTAGTTAAACCTGTTGCATCAGCCAAATTCTTTACATAGTTTCTTACACGAGCATACATAGAGTCTTGCATCTGGGCAAGAACAACCCCAGGTACCAGTATAGGCTGGGGACTGACCTGTTGGAGAGCAGTGAAGGAGAGAGGGATCTGGGGGTCCTGGTGGCCAGTAGGATGACTATGAGCCAGCAGTGTGCTCTTGTGGCCAAGAGGGCCAACAGCATCCTGGGGTGGATCAGAAGGGGCGTGGTTAGCAGATGGGAAGAGGTTCTTCTGCCCCTTTACCCTGGTGAAACCACATCTGGAGTATTGTGTCAAGTTGTGGGCTCCTCAGTTCAAGAGGGATGTGGAGCTGCTGGAGAGGGTCCAGCGTAGGGCAATGAGGATGATGGAGGTGGTGCACCTCTGTGATGAGGAGAGCCTGAGGGAGCTGTGTGTCTTTAGCTTGGAGGAGACTGAGGGGTGACCTCATTAATGTCTACAAATATTTGAGGGGTGGGTGTCGGGAGGGTGGAGCTGGGCTATCCTCAGTGTCATGTAGTGATAGGACGAGGGGCAAGGGTTGTAAGTTGGGACATAGAAGGTTCCACATCAACCTGAGAAGGAACTTCTTCACGGTGCGGGTGTTGGAGCACTGGAACAGGTTGCCCAGGCTGGTTGTGGAGTCTCATTCACTGGAGAGGTTCAAGACCCGCCTGGATGTGTTCCTGTGTGACTTGGTCTAGGTGATCCTGCTGTGTCAGGGGGTTTGGACTAGATGATCTCTCGAGGCCCCTTCCAATCTGTTATGATTCTATGGTACGTGGGAATCAGGCATGAGTGGTCGGTGGATTAATCACACAGTGCCACAAGTACACTCAGCACCAACCCTGAGTTTGTTTACCACTGACGTACGTCCGCTAAAAAGGCGGGCACTCCCGTTACCGGGCAGCGCCTCCACTGACGTCTTCACCATACAGCTGCCTCCTGTGTTGTTTCCTGTCGCTGCGTCGGTGACCCCTGGCTCTCATCGCTTTATGTCTACCTAGAGTTGAAGTCTCAAGGAAGAAAATCAGTACTGGTTCAATTCTGTAATTGGAGCTGAACATCTTTCCTCTGAATCACTACAGAGCAAGTGATTGTCAGTGAGGATTTGAGCATTGGTAGAGTTTCCTTAAATAGATGGGGACTATTTTCTCATGGACAGCTTGTAAAAAAGTGAACTGCATTCTCATAAATCAGGTCTGTTATTACAGATTCAGTTGAAGGAAGTTGTCGTGCATGTATGTCATCCTACTGGCGGAATAGCAGCTCCAAAATACAGATAGCAAAGCAGAATTCCAAAGGAGGGAGTGATTTAGCCTGCTGAACAGGCAGATAAAAAAATCAGAGGGACAGAAGGTAAAAACTCCTGTTTAGAAGGAAAATTGGAAATGCATGGTAAAGGAGAGAGTGTGGCAAGGCTTGGTCGTCATAGCTGCCTGTGGAAGTTAGAGCCAAGAACTATGTGAGAGATCATTGGGCAGAAGTTCCAAAGCAAGGGCCCAGAGTCAGAACTAGAATCGCATAAAGCAACGAAATACAGAAAAAATTGAGTAGGTTCTAATGCTATGGAAAAATTACAGAAGTTGGTTAAGAGTTAAGTATACAAGGATGAGTGCATAGAAGGGAGTGCTGAGAAAGAAGGAATGAAAGTAAACAAAGAGAGGAACAAGGGGAGGGAAAGGGAAGGAGGGGAAAGATGTAAAGAGAGAAAGAGAAAGATGGAAGGAAAGAATGAGGGAAAGAAGGAAGGAAAGGAAAGGAAAGGAAGGAAGGAGAGAGATCCACCATCCTGGAAAATGCAAAGAAAAGTAAACAGGAGAAAGAGCTGGACTCCTGAGAGATGAGTGAATTTGTAATGATGGAAGTAAAAGCATTAATATGATGGGAAAGGAACAAGGAATAATAATTTTGACTTTGCAGTCAAGTTGCAGTAATTATTGAAAGGAAAGAAGAAATACTGGGAAGGAAGAAGTAATGAAAGCTATATAGAGGTATGTCTTCTGCAAATCAATTTTAGAGTTTCTATTTTAATGATTTGATGAAATTAGAAAGGTAATCTGAGGAGACACAATAATGTGAATCCTGATTAAAGGCAGAGTGCTCTCAGAAGTCAAATTGACAGAAGGCAGCGGTTGAATACAAACCTCATTATTTTCTTAATTACTCCTCCCTCTGCTTTGGATAGACAAAATGTAAAGGAGCGTTAACAAAAAGGGCAGAATGTCTGAGTAATCTGTCTTACCACACTATGAATCTAAGGTATTGGACCAGAACTCATCAAGGTTATATATAAATTTAAAGTGCTTTTGAAATGTCCATTCATCCTAGAGGTAACAAGTGCTATAAATGTATTTCCTTCTTTCTAATTAACAAGCAAATAGCATGGGACTGAAGGTAATGATGAAAGCAAGCATGGGAAAAGCCTCGCTCCTGCTGCTTGCTGCTCCTGCTCCTGGAGGCAGCCAACACATTTCTGCAATGCGTGTCCTCTGCAGGCACTGTGAGGCTGTTCTAGTCTGCTGCTCTGTTTCTGTCTCGTTTTATTTCAGAGATGAGCTTCAGTAGTGGATAAATTCTTTTCTACATGATGTGAATGACCTTTGGAAACTTCAAAAGGAAGAAATACGCCATTATGGGTTGAGGCTGGGACAGTCACTTCAGGACCCAATAAAAATTATTATAATTTTTGCTATCGAAATTAGCATGTGTGCTATCAGCTGGGAAATCCCTCTCGTGTGATTACTCATAATCACTTACAGCAGGCTGTCACAAAGTCCATTCCTGGCTTCTGCTCTCTTTCTGATTTGGTCTAATTTTGGCCTCAAAAATTCTTCAAAAGGCAAAGTAAAGCAAATAAAAGACTCCATACTTCTTATCCACAAGTGTCATTCGGCTGAAAGTGCTGAGAGACAGATCAGGATAAGTGGAGCTTTTTCATGGGACATGCCACTCTGTAAATGGCTGTTTTATGTCTGTGCTTTTACATCAGGGCTTTGCTAGTGATCAGATATAATTAGAGACTTGCCTTGGGCATCTGACATAATCTGAAACAGGGTGGGAGGGATACTTGTGCAGCACAGACTCCTCAGAGAGCACTTGAAGGGCTGCCTTCTCATTGTCACTCCATCAGTGTGAACTGAAGCTGTGCTTGTAGATCCTTGTGTAAGTCCACAAACTTCAGTGAGAACTGTAAACAACCTGTAAAGTCTTCCTGACTTTTAGGGAACCTTTTATTGAGCTCAGCAAAGTTTTACCTTACAGTCTCAGCTGCTAATTTTTCTTTTTGCTAAAAGCATATGGGGTTATTTTTCAGCAAACAAAATTGAAAAGGCCAATTTTCTTCTGGCTAAGCTTGATTAACTTTCTGTCTTTACCCTAGTAAAATCAATTTTCTGTAAGGAAAGATTTAACAAATTATATTAATTTAAATGCACTCAAAGCCATGATGTTTATGAAAGACCCTGTAAACGTGCATCTCAGCTTGCAAGACATAACTACTTCATCTGGCAGTTCTCTGCTGGATTGCCTGCCAGAAGCAAATGTATGCCCCCTTAATTATATGAAATGGGCAGCAGTTATTTCCCATTACTCATTATGTTTGTAGTTAATGGCAAAACAGACCTTCAGAGACATTTGTAGGAAGATGAAAGAATCAAGAACCTGCTCTGACAGGTGGGATTGGACTAGACGGTCTCCAGAGGTCCTTTCCAACCCTATCATTCATTCTGTGCTACCTTCTAGAAGGTGTCAGCACAGCTGAGAGGAGAGAAGGGATGGTATGGGTTTCAGCTGGGGACCCCTTCCTCCCCGAGATGTCTCTCATGTCTCCACATCTCTATAAAAACACCTCATCCAGGCTTCTCTGAGCCTTTGCAGATATTTGAAACATTAAGGACATAAATGCTATCATTAACAGCTGCTGCTTGATAGGGAATATCCTGGAGTTAGGCAAGGAGGAATGGGTGTTTTCCATGGCTCAGAGAAAAGGTATTGATTGGTGTTTGGGTGGGAGAGCTGAAAGATGGAAAAGATCATTTTATTATAAGCTGGTGTTATGCTCTTTCTGTTAGTGGCTACAGAACTATTACCAGTCTGTGCCTTGGCATCCTCATACACTTGATGTTGCCAACTAGAGGAGAGTATTTAAAGTTAACTTGCCTGGTTTTAGTTATTTAAGACCTTGAAAAATTTCGGGTGACTTCTTCATTGAAGGTGGGGGAGTTTTTTTGTTTCTAAGTTTTTTTTGAAAAATGGCATAGCTGGCAAACTGAAACTTGAGCTGCTTGTGCATTCATTTGCTGAAGGGATTTGTTTCTTATACAGATGAATGAATCTCATACAGAGGAATAAAGGCGGGGTGGGGGAAGTAATTTCTTAGAAATTTCATTTACAGTGAAGACCTGTGACTGTAACTTGACTCAGTCATATTTTCATTTGTTCTTTCATTTCAGGAGGATTCACTCTGATGGGATTTCAATAGTGTCTCATCGTGAAGCTGAAACGGTAAGCTTTGCTTTATCTATGAACACTGACATTTCTCATTTTCTTCTTGAAATAGGAATTTGAAGGTATATTGTTTGTAATAAGAGGGCTTCTGCTTTCTTTTCTAGAGATAGCTAGAGCCTGAGGAGTGACCTCTATGTTTTCTTTTTAAAGTACTCTGGTATCCTGGAGTACAAGTTGGTGTGTAAGAATGTCAGCTCCTGTTACCATTAAGTCAGATGTTTGACAGTTTCCCACTACTTCCCACTACAACTGCTTGTTGTTGCTGCTAAAAAAAACAAAGGTGAAATGTCATAAATTGCACAGGCTGGACAAAGCTTTGCCTCTGGATTTGTAAATGTTTATGTATCGCTAACAACTGAACTTAAACGCTATCATGGCGGGGACTTTGCTTCTGCTCCAACATTGAGAGAAACCGAATCGTGTGGTGTGTTAGTATTTTTCAGCTAGTGAAAAATACAGGGAGCTCCTCCAATCCCCTCATCCATTAGGGAAGATGAACTTGCCAGGGCAGAATGCACAGCAGTATGGTGCACGCTTGTGAATAGGCAGTGCCTGTGATTAACTCTGCTCAGGTGAGAGACAGCTGATGGAAGGACCTCTGGCAGTGGTCTTTCAGGAAATGCTTAGACAAGGGCAGTAAAATCCCACGTGATCTCGCCGATCTGCTTGGTCCAAGAAGAGCATTTTTATTATGTTGAAGTTTAGCACAGATACATAACTGAAATTATCATTATTTATATTATACCAGTAGCAAGAGACCCAACGGGATGAAAGAGTGCAAACCAGAGTCAATTTTACGTGCGTTTAGGATAGACTATCAAAATGGAAGGGTGAACTTTCAAAGTGGTTTTCTGTGATACGAAGTGCACAGCTCTGGCCTTTCAGACCCTTGCTGCAAAGGCAGCTCTGCTGCTGTGGCCGGTGGAGAGGTCGGGTTGAAAGCAATCCTGTATTTTGTAAAAGTGAAAGTCGGGATCTAACTAACGAAATCTCAGTGCTGAAGAATGGGAAGATAGTTAAAAAGCACATCTGTCTGTGTTTGACATCAAAGCTCTGTAGGGCACAAAATGTTGACTTCAGAACTCCTTAAATTCTCACTTGCCGCTGCCAGCCACTGGTCATCACTGGCTGATGTGCAAAACTATCTATGCTACTCAAGGGCTTTATCATACGGCAGTATCCACAAATCCCTGACAGGTTACACTTGATAGGTGAAAGAGCAATCTCTGTTTCAACTTCAGCAACTAAGGACATGGTAATCAATGAATGATCATAATGCTCGTACTACACAACTCTTCCTAGTCAATTATTCAGATTGTCAGAGTTTTCCTCTTCATAAGAGAACATTGAATCAAGCAGGGAGCTGCAATGGGACTTTCTGTAATCTGAGTCATTTGTTGGGGTTTTTACATATGCCAGCCTCTCTAAAAGAATGCTCCTGTGGAAAAAGAAAAAAGCAATTCAGGTTTCAAAGCCTGCAACTTCTATTTAGGAGGCTTTAATTTCATGCAGATACACATGCACACTTAAATATCCATGAACACATATATATTTGTCATGGGTTCAAACCAAACAGAGGCAGCCAGGCCTCACAGTAAGGTCTTGAATAGAACTTAGCAGGCAGTGGAGCAGTTTAGGGAAACAAAAGGGCATTATTAAATCTATAACCATATGCACAAAGAAGAAAAGCCCAAGCAAGTTAAAACATACAAACCAGAAACCTCCGTCGTAATGCTTTTACATGTATTTCTGAGAAGAATAAGCAAAGAATTGTGTAAGCAGTCCTTGGCTTCTAACTGGGATCCCTGGGGCAAGGGACAACACACACACATTTAACAGAACAAGGGGAAGGGCCATTCCTCACCATCTCCACTCCCCCCATTTTTCCCAAGCAATCTGCCAAAGATTTAAGAATTACAAGTCCTTTGAGCTCTATTCTCCTGCTTGCTCCAAACATCGCCCATCTTTCTTTGTGGCAAAATGGTAAACAATTTATCCTCCTGCTGTTCAATCAGTCAAGATGACAATGGCTGGCTGCATGGCTGGCCACATGGCTGCGTCGAGCAGGAACCTTCCACCTCCTCCTCTGGTCTTTGAGCTCTCCCATGTTGAGCTTATCTCACTGTCCGATGCCACGATTGGAGATGGGACACAGCTTGATGCAAGCAAATGTCGTTTATTACAGACAGCAACACACACACATACGTGTCAGAAGGCTATGTGTTAAAAGCCGATTGGCCCTAAGACCGTTGACTCGTTGTGCACGCAGCTGTACAAGACCTGTAACTGGTTAGTAACACCTTATCAGAAAGCATTCAGCAAGCATGAGCATCTCATCCTTGTTAGGCAGAATGCTAAGACCTCCTCTGGTGCTTATCAGTATAAAAATATTCTGTAAAATTTGGAGATTCTTCAATATTAATATGTTATGAACTCCATTTCAGTTGTAAATATCACTGTAGTTAGCTGTTTCAAGAGTGAAGAAATGCTTGCCTGGAGGGACATTGGAAACAGTGAAATCTCTTCACTCAACTGGTTCTGGAGATAGCAGCTGGACAGATGCAGAAAGCTCGCAGAAGTAGCAAAAGGTCAGGCTGGGACATATTTCCATAATAAATGAATCTTATGTAATTGTGAGAATAGTGTAAGGGAAATGAAACTGATTCTAACACAGAAGCTGTGCTCCTGTCGAGAAGACAGATGCACAGCAGTGGGAGGGCCATATGTTCCTTTTTTTAGCAGGGGTCATAAACTTCAGAGCTTGGGTGCTATCCTGGTTGTTGCAGTGGGAACTACTGGAAGTCTTAAGGGCTTGAATCCTAGGGACATGAGTAGCTCAGACTGTTGTTAAGATCACTCCTTAGCAGACTGAACCAAACATATGCAGTCAGACCTGGACAGGGAGGGACAAGAGCTGTTTCCTCTATGAGATACTCAATTTTATACTCATGTGCACAGCTGGTATTTGCACAGTACATCATTCATTTAAATTTTAATAACATATTGTAAATGTTATAATCAATATTAAACCTGGAATTAATAATAATGATCTGCTGCTTTCAAAAGCTGCTGCAGCCAAAACACTCCAGCAACGGGCCCTTAACTTTTCTATCTCTTTAGAAGAGGCAATGCCACAGGGCTTTGAACACATAACAACCCTGACTTTAAACCTCAGTTATGAGTTTGTATCTGCAGACAAAGTTTAGTGTGCATGATGGACAGCCTGCTAGTCAAAGGTTTTTTGTGCTTCAAAGATTTTAAACAAGAATCACAAGTAGTCACTCAGTATTAGAAACATTGGTGATTATTTTACAAAAGTTCTAAGCATTTTGTTTTTAGATACTGTGCTGATTATTCTTGACTAAGTCTGGATCTTTAAGGTTATAGTCAATCTGTAAAGTTTATTGAGTTTGGTGATCTAACGGTCCTCTACAAACAACTCCTGTTTGTACAGTCATCCCTATGAACTTCACTGTGTGTTTCTGACAGTAGGTCACACTTAAATGGAGAATGTTCTCTCTTCTCAACTTCAGAGAGGCTATGTCTTGTAATCACACAAGAAAAATCTTTAGTTGGCTTTAAAGTCTTTAGGGCTCCCTCTCATTTTCATTGCTAAATTCGTCCTTGGAGACCTGGATTGACATTAAACACACACTAATAGAGGTTTTCCTGCTGTAAGCCTTATCTAGCAGTCTTCTAGACTCACTGGCAGCTGTACTAGAAGCCCTGCTGAGAAGAGGCTCATGTATCGTATATTGTTGAGTCTATTTTCATTGGCATGGGATTTTTCTAAAGCTGATCCATGAAAATCCCTGAGAGAAGGGACAAAACTGTTCAGATTTACTTTGTGGAGTTACACAGAGACCTCTGGTGTTAGGATACATCAGCTCCTTTTCAGCACACCAAGGAGACTTTTTTTTCTAGACATTATACTACATGATAAACATTGTTAAGACAGATTATTTGAAAATAAATTTATACAAGATATCTAGGGTGGGTTAACCTGGGACTCTTCAAGGTCAGGTTGGATGGGATCTTCAGTAACCTGGTCTAATGGAAGATGTCCGTGCCCACAGCAGTGGGGTTGGCACTAGGTGATCTTAAAGATCCCTTCCAACCCAACCCGTTCTGTGATTGTAAGTAGAAAGTTATAGACAGAAGTGACACCTTGGCTGTTAGAGAAAATATAAACATGATTCCATAGAGAAATGCAGTAGGATGGTTCTTCCATAGTCATGTGAGACACAAGGCATTATAAATCAGGAAACAGATTTTTTTTTTAATTAAGATGATGGGATTATCACATTTTCCATCATTCATTTCCCCCTCAGCTAAAGCAAATACTTTTAAGTGATTATTAGGAAGAAGTTAGCCATCAGCATCCTATTTGGAACACAGTTAAAACAGCAAAATATTAAAACAATTGCAAAATGTAAGTAAATAATATTTGCATTTAAAATAATGTAGGTATTATAAGTTGTAAAAAAAGATTAAATTTAAATCTACTAAAATCTAGTAAAAAACCCTAAGCCAACTTTGTGAAGAATTTTTAACACTTTCCAGTTTAAAAAAAAGCACAGTATAATGGGAGGTTGTGCTTTACTGCATTGGAGGTCACAGCCTTAATTTGCTCAGTCCTCACTTCATGTTGCCAGCTCACTGGGGATAAAGCATGACATTTTGAAATCTATTTTCAGGTGAAAACTTAACGTTGGAAAGCACAACATTTAGCAAAACTTATAACAGGATGTTATTTGATTCAGTAGGGAGTCACACCCAGCCCTCGGCTAGTGAGGCACCCCAGGGAGGGAACTGAAGGCAAGGCATCACAAAGAAGTCAAAATCAGTGTCATACAGAAAATTTCCTGCTGGATCAGTTGAGGTCATGGAATCCTTCTGGATACTGGTGCAACTTCAGGTTTTTTTTCATATAGAGCGGCAAGCTTTCCAAAGATTCAGTAGTAATGATCCAGAAAAGCCTGGAAGTTTTGGCATATCAATTACCTTGCCCTGTATGTTTAAGTATGTTCTCCTAGACCTTGTAGCAGTGAAAGAAAGTCTCTCAAAATACACTTTGGCAGCTCTTCACAAGCAACTTGATTCCTCTCCTCCTAAATTGTGGTTGCCGGTGTGCTACAAATGAAAGGAAGAGTCAGCTTTCAAAAAAAGGACAGAGTAGACAGGTGAATCACAAAATGTTAGGGATGGGAAGGGACCTTGAAAGATTATCTAGTCCAATCCCCCTACCACCAGCAGGACCACCTAGATCCAGTCGCACAGGAACGTGTCCAGGAGGGTTTTAAACATCTCCTGAGAAGGAGACTCCACAACCTCCATGGGCAGCCCACTCCAGTGGTTTATCACCCTCACCATGAAGAAGTTCCTTCTCATATTGATGTGGAATATTTTATGTTCCAGCTCACAACCATTGCCCCTTGTCCTACCATTAGATGACACTGAGAAGCACCTGGCTCCATCCTCCTGACGCTCACCTTTCACATATTTATAAATTAATGATGTCACCCCTCAGTCTTCTCTTCTCCAAGCTAAAGAGACCCAGCTCCCTCAGTCTTTCCTCATAAGGGAGGTGCTCCACCTCCTTCATCATCCTCGTGGCTCTGCACTGAGCTCTCTCCAGCAACTGTCTCCTTTTAGAACTGAGGGGCCCAAAACTGGACAGTATTCCAGATACTGTCTCACCAGGGCAGAGTAGGGGAGAAGAACCTCTCTCCATCTGCTAACCATCCCTGTTCTGATCCACTCCAGGATGCCATTGGCCTTCTTGGCCACAAGGGCACATCCTGCTGCCCACCAGGATCCCTGGGTCCCTTTCTCCAACAGGTCAGTCCCCAACCTATACTGGTACCTGGGGTTGTTGTTGCCCATATGCAAGACTCTACACTTGCCATTGTTATACTTCATTAAATTTCACCCAGCTCTGCAGGTCTCACTGAATGGCAGCACAGTCTGCAGGTGCGTCGGCCACTCCTCCCAGCTTTTTGTCATCAGCAAACTTGCTGATAGTGCCCTCTAATCTCTGATCCAAATCATTAATGAATAGATTGAGTAGTTCTGGTCCCAGTACTGACCCCGGGGCACTCCACTAGACACAGGCCTCCAACTAGACTCTGTCTCATTGACCACTTCTCTCTGGCTTCTATCCTGCAGCCAGTTCGTGATCCACCTCACTACCTGATGAAGATGCAACATAACACTTTGTCTGTTTTTCCTAAACTGAGAAATAAAAATCTTCACTGTCAAGCATGTTATATATCAAGTTATATATCAAGCCAATTCAGAAATGCTGGAAGTACAGTGGTTCTGTGATTAAAAAACTGTTAGGTAGGACTAGTTGGAAAGGAAGAATTCTTTTTGCAAAGTGTTTTCCAGCTCCTTGATTTTGTTAAATAAAGGAATGGAACTGATGCTTTTTCAATTATTCCATGGAGTATGAGAGAAAGAGATTTCACACTTCAGTAACCTAAATCTCTTGTAAACTAGCATGAGTTTACCTGCTTATTTAAGATGTGACATCTCCAAGACAGGTCTTCAATGGAATAAGTAGCTTTTCAGATTGGAAGGGATATCAGAATTGAGTCCACATGAGTTAGAAACTAAAATGTTTGCTGTTCATGAACAGTCTAAAATTTCCTTTAAACAACTTCAGTGTACAAATTGAGAAGGAAAAGCTGTTGCATCCTACTGATTTCACATTCAAACTGTTGAATGTTTTGAAGGTATTTGTAGTGCATTGTCACTTACTGATACATTTCCAAAATTCCTCCAGGAATTTCCTGAATTTTTGCTTTCTCTGAAGACTCTTTTAGTATTAACTTGAAGAGCTATGACAATAGAGTTTTCTAATATGTCATTTTTGCAGTCTGGTTAACCACTCTCTTCATCGAGATCCTTCTTCACATGGGCCACTGTCTCAACCTTTACGTTAAAGAGAAGGGGACTGAACAAGTCTAGTCTTGGCACCTGCTTCATACAGCAAATGCAAAGTACTCGAGTCAGGAATAGAAATAGTTTTGATTAAGAATGAGACATCTCTGTCCCTTTAAAAGAGATTTTTATAAAGCCAAGATTAGACTGCAGTATAAATTATTGTAGTAGTATCACACATACGGCAACTAGAATCTTGTACTAAACACCTTTAAACCATAATTCAGCCATATAGCCTAGGAGGACAGATTGTGAGGACTTTTCCAGTGTATTCTTATAAAGCATCAATATTTATATACACTGATGGAACAACAACATTGCTTGGCTTTCAGATAAAGACAGTACTTATCAGTTTGACAGACACTGCTGATACAGCTGAGTTGATGTTTCCAGAAAAGTATTCAGTTTGTTCTCTTTCTTTTGGAATGCTGACGAGGGAATTGGTAATGAAGATAAAAATTGTAAGAGTGGGACGTGTAACAGACAGGTGGTCCTGTAGAAATTAGAAAAGAGATATAAAGCACTGCTTCATTTCCACTACTACACCAAACACTGTCAGCAATTCTATTTTAAAAGAAATGAGATGCATGTTGTGCTGTAAGGATTGTTTTTATTTCTGCAAAGCTGTGAACTGTATCACAGAATTCTCTAATTTGAGAGTTGTAATTAGTATACAGACTTGATCTGATAAGGGACATGAAAAGGTTTTACAGATCCCTTTGATAAAACTACTGAAGATATGTCTTTGGATCTTTGATGAAGCCATTACTTTAAATGGCTACATTTTGATAATTTCATTTTAGTAAAGGCTTAGATTTAAAGACCTAAGATAGAAATATTTTAGATTAATAATACACAATGAAATTTTCAATGTCTTCAGATCTTGCTCAGATTAATAATGTGCCAATAATAGTAATGACCTTTCTGATACTGCACCAAGCTCCATGTCATATTGGATTGCCTCACCCAGGCTGCTTAAGACTGCATGCATCAGGCATGATTAGAGCAGTCTGACATTCTTTGATGCAACTTGAAGTTGTCGCCGTGCTATAAGAAGCCACATAAACCATTAGAAAATAGACTTGCATGGTTCCAGAAGATTGTCACTATCTGTTTTATGTGAATACAGGCTCTTTTGGTGTCAAAGGACAGATCAACAAGCTAAAAAACCTGAATGAACACACCATTTTATCTTATTTGAATTGATCCTGTGTATTAAATTAGTCACATGGCAACACCAGTAGCCTCTAGTCAGCAGCAGGTGGAAAAGATTCCGTATTATGGTCTAACTTGTTGCTGCTCTCCTGAATGCTTAAGAATGCTTAAGAGAGAACCTGATGATCCCACATGGAAGTTCAGCTTCAGTAACCTGCATGTAGTACCAGTAGAATCATAGAATCGTCGTAGAATCATTAGGGACTGGAAGGGACCTCGAAAGATCATCTAGTCCAATCCTCCTGCCGCAGCAGGATCACCTAGACAACCACTGGAGTAACATGGAGAGAAATCCCGTGCATCTCCCATAAAAGACTGAGGGGGTAGTTCAAGAAACTAGATGTAGTGAGTTTATAACTGCAGTGCTGTTTTTGCTGGTAATGTTAGCAACACACATTAAGAATATTTAAAGTACATATTGGTTGGACTTGATGATCTTGAAGGTCTTTCCCAACCTTGATTGTTCTATATTCCTAAACCAAAATTAAAACCATGAATATAGAAAGGAGGTCCTCTCCTACTTTCAATGAATATTGGAGTCTTTTGGGTTTTTTTTAACGTTTGGGGCTAAACTTCACCTCAGACTACAAGGGAGAAATTAGATGAGTTATTCTGACAGTGCAAAACTAGTTCCTTGAAAAAAATTATTTGGGGGAAGCAAACTGGTGTTCAGTTCCTGGCACTGAACACATTCATATCTGTGACAGTTACCAGATAGCTACTGGGAAAATCCACAGGCAGTATGTTTTCTATTCTTACTAGTGATTGCACTAGTGACTATGTTTATTGAGTATTAGACTCAATGAGGAGTCTGGGGACTCTGGACTCTGGGTATTTGCAGTTTTACATTAGTCAGAACTGCAGTGTGGCACAGCAAGGTAAATCCAGGAAACATGAATTACATCTTCCTTAGAAAAGCCAGCACACTTGATCATAGAGTCTTCACTTTTTTCTTCCTTTTAAATTATTTTTTTGATTTCATACTGTGTTTTCCTGCAGCACATTACTTCTGTCTCTGATGAGTTTCAGCTCAGGCCCTTTCCATTCTATACAGAGCACAGACACATCCTTTTTCCACCCCTTTCAGCAAAAGGGGTTATAGTCTCAATCCAACACACACATCCTTTGACAATACTGTAGAGATCAGCACAGCAAAAGGTTCAGATGATGAACCTAAGTCTTAGGAGGCTGTGGATCATCTACATAGATCCTCCAAGCTGTTGGTGTTCACCGTTACCACTAATGGCGGCAGAAAAACCCATGCTTTTCCCAACAACCTGAGAGTGAAATGGCTGCTAAATGTTGTGTGAGAATCCAGTGCAAAATCCAGGGCAAAGGCTTTTTGCAACAGGATGCCAAGAGGGGGTGATGTGCAGAGGGCTCACTGCTGACTTCACCAAAGGTAAACTACAGGATGGGGTTACCCTTGCACCAGCCACTTTCTCTTCTTTGCTCAGAGAGCTGCTGAGGATTGCACCAGTGCACATACACTTGCTGCAAGGCATTCAACATCAGGCCTCCTGCTCCTTGCCAAGTGTAAGGGCTCTGCTACCATGCCACAGTGATGAATTTTTAGAAGCAGCTTATTTTCTGTAGCAATGTTATCTCAGCTTTGTCTAGCACATGGTATATTGCACCACTTAACAGATACTTGTTCAGAGGTCTGCCTGCATTACTCATCATGCTGACTTCCTTTTCTGTAGCTCTGTGTAATTTCAACTCTGGGAAGCGCTTACGACTTCAGCTTTTCCTTTGGTAAGGGTTCTGTGCAAGTATTTCACAGAATGACAGAATCATCAAGGCTGGAAAGGACCTCTAGGATCAGCAAGTCCAGCCCTCACCCCAACAGTTCCCTAACCTCTAGAGCATGGCCTCAAGTGCTCTAATTACTCAGTTTTTTAAACACCTCCAGGGATGGTGAGTCCACCACACCCCTGGGCAGCCTGTCCCAGTGCCCAACCACTCTCTCAGTAGAGAACTTCTACCTAAGATCCAATCTAAACCTCCCCTGATGCAACTTGAGACCATTTCCCCTCATCCCATCATTAGTAATTTTGGAGAAGAGACCAGTATCAGCCTTGCTACAACCTTCTTTTAGGTAGCTGTAGAGAGCAATAAGTTCTCCACTCAGCCTCCTCCTCTTTAGACCAAATAACCCCAGTTCCTTCAGCCACTCTTCATGGGCCTTGTTTGCCAAACCTCTTCCCAGCCTCATTGCCCTTCTCTGGATTACACCTGTGGGAGTCACATGCCTGCTGAAGTGGGTTTATGTGGTGATTGTGGTCCACCTACGAATAATTTTATGGAGTCAGGTGCTGAACGGTTTCTGGCCTGTTTACAATGAGGCTAATAAGGTACCTGTCTTAATCAGAGCTACTACAGTAGCAGTTTAAAGTTGACGGAGGTGAATGTAAACCCTGTAGTAATTTACATTCTATAAAACGGATGAAGAGCTGGCCATGAGCCACCAATGTGCAGTTGCTGCCCAGAAGGCCAACTGCATCCTGGGCTGCATGAAAAGAAGTGTGGCCAGTAGATTGAGAGAGGGGATTCTGTCCCTCTGCTCTGCTTTCATGAGACCTCACCTGGAGTGTCTAGTTGTGGAGCCCACAACACATGGAGGATGTAGATCTGTTTGAGTGAGTCCAGAGGAGGCTGCACAAATGCTCAGAGGGCAGAAGCCACTCTGCTCTGGGGGCAGCCTGAAGAGGGGAAGGCTCTGGAGGGACCTTCTACCGACCTTCCAATCCCTGAAAGAGGGCTGTCAGAAGGCTGGAAAAGACTGTTTGCAAGGGCAGGGAACAACAGGATGAGGGATCATGGTTTGAAGTTGGAAAAGGGGAGACTGAGGCTGGACATGAGGAAAAAGTTCTTGAATCTGAAGGTGGTGGATCACTGGAACAGGCTGCCCAGAGAGGTGGTGGAGGCTCCATCCCTGGAGCCATTCAAGGTCAGGCTGGATGGTCTAGTTAGAGCTGTCCCTACTTATTGTAGGGGAGTTGAACTAGATGACCTTTGGAGGTCTTTTCCAACCATGTTGATATTCTGTGATTCTGTGATTGCATAGTTCATAGAATGCTGGTGTTCCACATTGAGTTCCTGACAAAAGGCATGATTGGCTAGTGAAAGAGCGTTCTCGTAGAACAGTGTCTGATCCATAGCAAAACATTCTGAGTCACTTTTCATTCCGTACCTCAGAGCTGTTTCAGTCTAGTGCCTGAATACCCAAACCAAGCTGTCCTCCTTCATATTCATAGAATCATAGAATCATAGAATCATTACGGATCGGAAGGGACCTCGAAAGATCATCTAGTCCAATCCGCCTGCAACAGCAGGATCACCTAAACCAAGTCACACAGGAACCTGTCCAGTCGGGTCTTGAACATCTCCAGAGAAGGAGACTCCACAACCCCCCTGGGCAGCCTGTTCCAGTGCTCCGTCACCCTCACTGTGAAGAAGTTCCTTCNCTGTTGCCTCAACCTCCTCTGTAGTCTGGGGTCTAATGTCAACACAACCCTTAGCAGTATAGACAGAGGCAAAGAAAGTGTTAAGTATCTCTGCCTTCTCTGCATCCTCTGTTTCCAGGGTACCCACCTCATTCTGCAGGGGGCCTACACTGCCTCTAGTTTTACTTTTGCTTGCTATAGTAAAATCTAGGCCACACTGCCTCAGTTTGTCTGCAAGGATGCTGTGAGAGACCGTGTCAAATGCCTTTCTTAAGTCAAGATAGATGACATCCACGGCTCTGCCCTCATCCATCCACCTGGTTACACCCTCATAAAAGGCTATCAGGTTGGTCAAGCATGACTTTCCCTTTGTGAAGCCATGCTGACTGTCCCTAATGACCCTCCTGCTAACTCTAGAAGACAGGATTGAATTAGTGACAAGCTGATGTGACTTTCTCGTATCCTCTGGGGACGGAAATATCAACAACTGACTGCTCTGCGAAGTCTTTACAGCTGTGAGTCAGAGATGACCTTTTCTGAGACAGACTGAAGCCTTCAGCAGTGGCATGAACTTGACCTTGAATTGTGAACTAAACCTTTTCACTTGGATCTCTTGTGACACGTGATGAGGATGTGACTCTGTGGCATGCTGTGACAACAGGGTTTAACACAAGTTTTAAGTGAAAATGATATGTATCCTTCATAAATCTTGATTTCACTCTGCAGTAAACCTTCTATGAAAGATATGTGCAGACAGTGGTTTCCCGTCCCTGGTGAGCCAAAATCTTGAGCTTTTCAGGCAAACTTGATATGTTTGAGCACAAGTATGATAACAACAGCAGTAAGCAAGAACATCACAATAAGCTGTTGCGTTGGTTCTTCTTTATTCTGTACTTGAAGAGATGCACTTGGCGCACAGTGGGGGTGGCTGCCATGAAGAAGCTTTTTTAAGATCCCTTATTTTTAGGGCTGAATTCAGCTCGTGATCCGTGTGGAAAGTTCATCATAAGATTGTAGAAAGTGTCACTAATGTAGGCTGTAAGTTTAATTGCTGTAACTTCAACAAGTGGTTCAATCAATTGGAAGTAGTCCAGAGGAGAGAATCAAGAATAGTCCACAGTGAATGTGGGTTTTTTGTTGTCAACCCCATCCTCCAAAAACCCACCACAAAAAGAACCCTGTCTATAGAAGGACAGGCTGAACATATTTGTGATGTCTTTAACCTACAAAACAGAAAGATATCAAGTTTTAAATATAAGAAAAAGTTACCAAAAAAAATGGAAGGATCTGTTTCTCAGTTCCTGATGAGTGTGACAAGAAGCAGTAGGCTTAAATTTTAGCAAGAAGAATCAGATTAGATGGAAGAATCAGATTAGATTAATGATCAGATTGAGACTTGGATTAAGAATTGGCTATATGGTAGAGCCTAGAGAGTGGTGATTAATGGTGCAGAGTCTAGCTGGAGACGTGTAACTAAACATGTCCTCCAGGCATCAGTCCTGGGTCCAATGCTGTTCATTAATTATATTGATGATGGAATAAAGTGTCTACTCAGCAAGTTTGCCAATGATACCAAGCTGGGTGGATTGGCCAATTCATCTAGGGGCTGTTCAACTATTCAACAAGGTTTGGACAGGCTGGAGAGTTGGGCCGAGATAACTTTAATAAGTTTTAACATAAACAAATGTAGAACCCTTCACCTGTGAAGGAATAATCGGAGGCATCAATACAGGCTGGGTAGTAACCAGATAGAGAGCATCCCTGGGGAGAGGAATCTTGAAGTTGTTAACAAACTAAAAATGGATCAGCAATGAGCCCATGTGGTCAAGAAGGTGTTGGGATCGATCAAGAGGAGTGTGTCTAGGAGATCGAGGTAAATTATTATACCCCTTTATTCTGCTTTAGTGAGGCCACACCTGGAATACTGTGTCCAGTTCTGGTCTCCCCGATTCAAGAGGGATAGACACTTAACTGAGAGAGTTCAGCGCACAGCTACGAGGACGACTGGGGATCTGGAACAACTGCTTTATGAAGAGAGAGTGAGACAACTGGGGCTTTTTAGTTTGGACAAAAGAAGGCTCTGAGGGGATAAATCACTGTCTAAATTCATGAGGGCTGGGTGCTAAGAAGAATCCTCTCTTTTCAATGGTGTCAGACTAGACAAGGGGTAACAGATGCAAGCTTGAACACAGGAAGTTTCACCTCACCCTGACGAAAAACTTATTAAATATTGGCTTATTAAATATTGGAAGGTGTTGTCCAGGGATGATGTGGAGTCCCCTTCTCTGGAGATGTTTCAGTCTTATCTGGATGTAGTTTTGTGTAGTTGATTCAGGCTTTTTAGGTATTTATATTTTTCAGTAATTTGTACCTTCTTTGAGCAAGAGGGTTTGACCTAATGACCTTTGAAGTTCCTTTCCAATCCTAACAAACTGTGTAAACTGTGTAGATAGAAGTGCTTTTAGACAGGAAATAAAATCACTCTTTGGAAAGGCTCTGAAGGTTTCATCACATGAAAGAGAAAGGCATCTTTTAGGAAAGGAGCAATTCATCCCTTAAGACCCCTTCATCACTCATTACTCAATGTAGAATCATAAATCTCTGGCAAGAGAAAGCTAGTGCACCTAGCAAGTGTAAACACCACGTGCTTGCATTTGAAACGTCACCTACGTTGTACAGAAATGCTTGAGATTTGTCCCGCTTCACATCAGGTGCCTTTCATAACCAAAAGATGCAGCGACTAGAGGTTCCCTCCACACCAGCCCAAACCAAACCACTCCTTTTTAACATTTGCTAGTACCCACAGTTATCATTCCATATGTATAAATGAGTAAATCATAAACTTTCATACAGTTTCTTCTCTGTGGAAAATGAATTTTCAGCCTGATCTTCATGGCTCTCTCTTTTTCCTTGGGTCTTACTGCTACTGTGAAGTGTTTTCTTTCATGTTTTGGGAGCAACAAATCATGAAGCAAATATACTCTTTTGCTAGGATTTACTAACATTGAAAATTAAAGCTTTATTCCCTTAACTGTTCTGCCTCAGCTCCTCTCATCAGGAGTTTCTACACAGCAGCTTAAACATGATACCAAAAATTAACTCCCTGAAACATTTAGTGGAGTAACCAGAAGTTGGATTTATACATCTGTATCATCAAAAGTTAAATGCTGTTATTATATCCTGGTTGTCTGAAGCACTGGCAAGAATTTAATAAGCTAATAGTAGGCACTACATTATAAAAACAGTGTCGTAAAGATTTTTTTATATGTTAGTAGAAGAAGGAGGGGAAGGAAGTAGAAGAAGAAGGAAGGGCTTGAAAATGACTCATGTATTCATGCATCAAATAAGATATTTCCAAATGTGCATGTCCACAATACTATCTTATCAACCTTATATCTAAAGATGAAAAAGAACATCATTGCTGGGAAGAATTGAAGTTCATATTTTCGGAAGTCTTTGTGGAAAAAATACAAAAGAGGTGTCCTCTGGCCATGACACTACGTCAGAAAGAGTCATAACATTGACCCTCGTGCTGTCTCTGTCTTTTTTCTGTCCTCATGTGGTCATTAATGATTATCAAAAGGCAGAGGAGACCAACAGTGCATCAAAATGTGTTTTATTGTTTGCCAATAGTAAAGTTCTATCCTCATGGAAAGTAAGTTTTTCTAGAAGCTTCTTTTATGTTTTACGATGATACTTCTATGCTAGAAGAGCTAGTTTGCACATTTGGTTTCATTCAGCATAACATAGATAATCCAAGTTCTTTTTGATTTTCAGAGTTTGCTGAAGTAACTGATGGGGGAAAGAACAAGGGAGGCAGAATACAAATTATCAGCAACTTGTGAATTAGTGGTAATGCAAAACTGAACAAAGACTTACTTTATTCTTCCAGGTGGCTTTTATACCAAATTTCGCTCACCTTTAAAATGTTAATTCAGATAGCACCCCTTTTATTTTGCTGCTAGTGTATTTATTAGTAACTTGGGTCTATTGAAGGATTCACAAAATCTTTAATTGCTGCTAGAACAGACATTCTAGTCAAAAAGATGTGAGGTTCATGATGTTAAACCCAAAGAGGTGTGAAATCTACTCGAAGATTTGCTGTTTCTGCTTGGTGGACAATTCCTTCATCCTCTGGAAAAACTGGTCATCCAGACGGACATGGCTATTTTCTGACGGGCTAAAGATACCTTACGGTATCTGAGGACAGCGTGACATTTTGATACGTTCTAGTTTAAAATGTCATCTGGAAAGAAATTGCCCAAAACTTGGCATGCATAAACATTTGATGGTTATTGCCAGTGAATATTTCTGTACTAGTTTTTGTGTCTTTTTCACTCTTGTTTAGTACACAGTTACAGCATTAGGAAGAGTTTTCTATAAATGAATGTGACAAGGAATAAATGAAGACCATCTTAGTTCTCCCATGAGTTGTCCTCATGATCCCTGGGTCTTTCAGTATTCTGTTTCTGCATCATTTAGAGTGGGACTAAAGAGCATCTCTATTCCCTGATCCTCCTCCTCCTATTACAGAATCACAGAATTATTGATGCTGGAAAAGCCCTCTGAGCTCATCCAGCACAGCCTATGATTTAACATCACCACAGCAGCCAGGTGAGGGTACTAAGGGTCACAGCCATTCTGTCTTTAAATGCCTTCAGGGATGGGGACTGCCCTGGACAGTCCATTACAGGGTCTGAGCCCCCTTTCTGTGAAAAAGGGCTTCCTAACGTGCAACCTAACCCTCCTATGGAGCAACTTCAGACCTGCCCTCTCATCCTGCCGCTAGCTGCCTGGGAGAAGAGCCCGACCCCGACCTGACTACAACCTCTTTTCAGGGAATCGTAGAGAGGGAGAATGTCCCACCATGAGTCTCCTCTAGGGTAAAAAACCCCAGATCTATTTCAAGATCAGAATGTGTAGTACTGCGTGTGTGCTGGCTGGTTTTTAAATCTTGGGTATATGTATGCGTGAGCAAAATAACATTTTTTCCCTCGTTGTGTGTTTTACTTGCCACGTTCAACAGTGAAAGAAACATGGCCTCACAGCATTGTGACTTGGGGTGGGTGATGTGATGAGGAAGATAGCTGTTTCCTTAAGGAGACTTAACTTACTAAATCACAGTATTATTCCGTGAAGTGTTGTTGGGTGGAGCTGTATGAAGGCTCTCCAGAAGGAAACATACACGTGCCAAACCTTCTAAAAGCTGAGTGAGTGCTTTACTGAGTCACACCAAATGTGTGTATGTGTGTGCTGGACAGGGTCTTGGGGAGGATACAAGCAGTTCCTCACTCCTGAAAGCACCTGGGATAGTGAGAAATGCAAGAAGGCATATTTCTGTGAACTATCTCAATGCTCAGAAGCAGAGAAATAGGCTAGCTGGCTGCTTCGCTCATGTTCAGGATCTCTTGGCCTAGCTCCATGTCAGAAAATAACAAGAGTCTGAACAAAGAAAAAGACTACTATTTTCATAAAGATCTTTAATGATCTTGCATTAATTTTTAAGGCAAGCTTTTTGGCTTTTGTTCCCTACAACAAAGTGCTTGATTTATTATCACAGTAGCTCTGTGTGGCCCTAAAGCCAAAGTATGATTTGTGTTGCCTGAAATGTTACAGCTGACTGTGTTCAGTTGATTAGCACAATATCCCTTTAAGAAATCCTTAAGGAAGCCAGAACCTAAATAATTTTGCAATTACAGTATAAATCTTTAGGGCTAACCTCTATGTTAAGCACAGGCTAAAAACCAGAATTTGATTGTGTGGGTTTGTATCCTCTGGTTGGGGAGGCTTTCTTTATGTTTTTGGAGGACCTTCAGGTTCCTTAAAATTACAAAGGTATGAAAGAGTCAGTATGAGGAAATGCAGTTCTGGACATGATCTGTAATCTCACTGGATGATCCTGTGNACATCAACCTGAGAAGGAACTTCTTCACAGTGAGGGTGACGGAGCACTGGAACAGGCTGCCCAGGGGGGTTGTGGAGTCTCCTTCTCTGGAGATGTTCAAGACCCGACTGGACAGGTTCCTGTGTGACTTGGTTTAGGTGATCCTGCTGTTGCAGGCGGATTGGACTAGATGATCTTTCGAGGTCCCTTCCAGTCCGTAATGATTCTATGATTCTAACACTGAATGGCTCTATGACTTGGTCTAGGTGATCCTGCTGTGGCAGGGGGATTGGACTAGATGATCTTTTGAGGTCCCTTCCAATCCCTAATGATTCTATGACTATACCCCAGTCTTTTTACCAAAAACCTTCTCCTTTATACAACTTTCAGAGGAAAAAGTAAATATTTAAATGAAATATGCTGTCATACGGAATATTTATATGACTAGAAAGAATGTTAAATAATCAGTAAAAGCAAAACAAATACCTACATTATTGTTGTCCAGATAAAACTGTTTGGTTCCCTGTTCTTCTACTAGGTATCCCTTACTACGTAGCTGTTGTGATGTCAGCTGCAAAATGTTTTCCAGAACACTTCCTTGTCATTCCTTTCAAAAAATATGTGGTGTATGCTGAAAGAACAACCTTTCCATTTTATATCTTTATCAAAGACCTCTTGCTTTGTTTGCTGCATAGTGTGTAAATCCTGCATCCTACTACGTGTTCCAGAAACATAGAATCATCATGGCTGGAAAGGACCTCCAGGATCTCAAGTCCAGCCCTCATCCCAACGTTTCCTTAGCCTCTAGACCAGGGGTCCTCAAACCCCAGCCCGTGGGCCGGATACGGCCTCCCAGGGTCTCCAGTGCGGCCCGTCAGTATTTACCACCCCCCCTGCCCCACCACCAGGGGTTGGGGGGCAGAAACTTAGCAGCCACAGATGACTTCCCCACCACCAGGGGTTGGGGGGCAGAAACCAAGCAGCCACAGATGACTTCCTGCTGACTGTGTGGCTGGGCTGAGGCAGGCGGCTCCCCCATCTCTCCATCCCTTCCTCCAGCTCCCAGGCAGGACAAGCCAGGCAGCACAAACTCAAGCCCGGCCCCTGACACTGTCTGAGGGACAGTGAACCAGCCCCCTGTTTAAAAAGTTTGAGGACCCCTGCTCTAGACCATAGCCTCAAGTGCTCTAGCTACTTGGTTTTTAAACACCTCCAGGGATGGTGACTCCACCACCTCCCTGGGCAGCCTGTTCCAGTGTCCAACCACTCTCCCAGGAATGGTGCAACTTGAAGCCATTTCCTCTCCTCCTCTCATTAGTAATTTGGGAGAAGAGACCAGCACCAGCCTAGCTACCACCTTCTTTTAGGTAGTTGTAGAGAGCAATAAGGTCTCCTGTAAGCTTCTTCTCTAGACGAAATAACTCCAGTTCCCTCAGTCACTTGTCATAGAGCCTGTTTTCCAGACCTTAGCGATATGTTCCAACAGGTCACATCACTAACGTCAGGGAGAGCAATGAGCGCATCTTCCCTGTGATCTCAAGTGGTTCACAGAAGAATTCAGCCACACGAGTGTCAGAAGAGACCAGACCATTTTGTATCCCTTTGAAAATACTAGCTTCCCCAATATTTTGCTGTTATCTGGGCCTATGTTTCTTTAGAGGAAAACCTCATTATCTTTCAAGCTGCAGATTTTCAGTGCTTCTACTGATCAGGCATCCCCAGTTATCTGAAGCTGGAAAAGCAGCTGTGAGTAATATAAAATCTATTGACAGCTGTAGATGGTTTTAAATTCATTTTTTCAGGATCTTGTAAGTGGGAGAGGGTTTAGCAGTGTGCAGCGGCCCAGGTTGTATGAGTATGCAATTTCTACAATAAATGAGACGAGGATATTCCAGCCAGCCAACGTTTTGTTCACACCTTCCATTAATTCTCAGGACAGCTTACAGCTTTTACTGAAACAGACCTGGGTGTGTTTGGAGCTGGAATAAGCAGTTACGTATTATCTTGCTCATTCCGACCTCTGTATTCCTCTGCTTCCAGGATACTAAAGTTAAAATGCTCTGTGATACCACGGTGTTAGAAACCACAGTGATATATTAATCATTTCTTGGAGGCTCTTAGTTTTCCTTCCTTTTACAAATGCATTTTTATTTTATGTAAGCATCTGCTGAGAATGAGAATGAGAATGGTGAAACAGGTCTAGACTTCAGAGCTCATGCTAGTTCTAAGAGGTAAGGCAGCATTTCTTCAATACTTCAGCAAAACCTGTACTCTGAAATGCACACACTATGAATATGTTTACTAGGAGGTTTACAGTACCTGCATATTGCTTCCTGTTTATAAAAACACTCCTGAGATAAGCTGCTGAAATTAAAACTTCTTCAGACTGCTCCAAAGAAAGTTGAGGTATTGGAAGGATAAATGTTGTCAGCAGTGATGGACTACCCCAAAACGAGGTGATTCATTATTTCACTTCCAGTACTTAGACCTTCAAGAATGTTGCTGAGAGAGTGACGTGCTGAATAGTCCTGTGAGCACATTAATATGCTGGCCTGTCTTCTAAGCTGGTGAAAGCTCTTTGTAGGAGATGCTGCAGAATGGATAGATTTTGGAAAATAGTGCCTTGATACAGGTTGAAAGGGCTTCAAAGATTGCTCAAAAGTAAGCCATATTCTGTAATGAAGTATTTAGCGTAGCTTTTGTAATGCAGTGGTTCTGAATCTTAAATGTTTACTGCCGTAGCTTGTAAACTCTTAAAGGATGGAATTGTAAAAGGGAGAAGTACATGCTCAATTTCTATTAACTAATCCTTTAGGAAATATTAACTATCTCAGCCGTGCATCACAAATGCCACTGAGGCACTAGAGAGTTAACATGAGTTCTGAGGTGGAGGGGAGGGATGACACTTGGTTGGGTTTTACAAAGACTGTATTGGAAAAGGGAAGCAAGTTTGGCCATCTTGACATGAACTGCATTACCTGGGGATTATTTCTTCTGGTTTCATCTCTTTTTTCCTATCATTCTTTGTCTTAAGTTTTCAATTTTTACATCATGATGTACAGCAGCATAGAAACAAGGATACCCTCCTTCCTTTGCTCCTCCCATGGATAGACGACTGTCTGAGTTGTCCCTCTGTCCTGGAAGCTGGGCAGCAGGTCTGTCTTAATTTGCTGCTGGCTTCTGTATACCCCTGAAGAAGAACAGAAATTATAGTCACTGAGCTAATGTGTCTTAGCTATTTCGATATGAGGACCCAAGAGTCAGGATCCTGACAGATGTTAAGAATCAATTTTAAATCAGTCCTGAATGAGGGACAATTATTTAACCTCTACCTTAGAGATGGAGGAATTTGGTCTTCACAGTTCTCCCGGTCTTCATTTCCCAGGGTCCTCAAAACACAGTAAAACTGAGGACAATTTTCTGGTAAAGAAAAATAACACATTTTATTAACAAAGAACAAGAAACAGAAAAAAGCTGAGGCAGGGAAGCCTGCAAACCAGTACTAAAATGCATCTGCCCTTTCCCCACAACAGACGTGATGCGCCACACCATGCAAAAACTGAACAAAAGAGTCCTCTGCATGTTCTCCACTAGCAGATGGACACGAAAACTGCCCATAGGAAAGGAAAAAATGGAGACGGGTTCTTCCTGCACACAGACCCCTCTGCAAACAGCAGTAGTTATAATGGATAGGGGAAAGGAAGACAGGGAAAAAGAAAGAAAAAGAAAATAACATCGTTATGAGGATAAAATGATGCTAAGATTGAATCAGGAATGAAGGAAAAACTAATTAAAATGCAAGAAAGGAGAGTTAGAAGCTATCAGGGGAAAAGATGGAGAGGGATTACCTTTTCACCAGGTCCATGTGGCAGGAGGAAGATGGCACATCTGCAGTGCCAGCTGCCTGCAGCATGGCTCATGGAGCAAAGAGCGGCTCAGCCCTCCTATGTGCCACTGACAGTGCCACGGAGAAGGGATATTCTTAGGTTCTCATGTTGGTCACCTGATGGAATCTGGTTGGTTTCCTAAGACACTGTGTCATGTCACAGGGTCTGGATTCAGTCCAAAACAAAAAATATAGACACCTAGGAAAAAATCTGTGCTCTCAGGAAACCAAGCTTGGAGTGATGAAGTAACTAAATGTTGTGTAAGTCTATTTGAGGTTTTATTTCTGAGTGTTTATATAAGCACTATGATGTAAGGGGCATGGCACTTTATGATAACTTGGGGCTCTCCTAGAATCCATTTGGGTACAAAAAAATTTGGGTACAAAAAATCTTTACAGTAAAATGTGCTAGGAAGACAATATCTGAGTGGATAGGAGAATGGATGCTTCATCTGAGCATATCCCCTGTGAGGACAGGCTGAGCAAGTTGGGGTTGTTCAGCCTGGAGAAAAGGAGGCTCCCAGATGACCTTCTAACAGCTTTCTAATATCTGAAGGGGGCCTTCAGATAAAGGGGACTTTCAGACAAGAAACCTGGGGTAGGGCTTTTTACATGGGTGCATAGCAAGAGGACAAAGGGAAAGGGTTACAGACTTGAAGAGGAGAATTTGAGGTTGAACATGAGGAACAAATTCTTTCTTGTGAGGGTGGTGAGATGCTGGAACGGGTTATCCCAGGCAGTTGTGGCTGCCCCATCCCTGGAAGTGTTGAAGGCCAGGTTGCGTGAGGCCCTGAGTAACCTGATCTAGTGAAGGTGTCTCTGCCTCTGCAGTAGGGTAGGAACTAGATTATCTTTAAGGTTCTGTCCAACCCTGGCCATTCTGTGATTCTATGTTTTAAAATAAGCTACAAATATACAAATATCTTGCAGTCTTCAGTGGAAAACTCATGCCTGGTTTAAAGGAAATACTAAAGAATATATTTAAAAAGGAAATATTACAAAGCTATATTTTCAAAAGAAGAGTTGTCACGCGTGACTAGAGGTGGCAGAACAATGCTGACATTCAGTGTTGATGGGTAGTGTGACTAAAGCAAAATATATGAGGAAAAATGTGCAAAATTGTAAGTAATTGTAACAGTGATGTGAGATGAGAACATCTAACATTTACATTCTCATCTTTTCTGGAAACCTTTTCACAGACAAATACAGCTTCACAAACATAAGTAAATCAAATGAAGATGTCCAGGTCAATGAGGCAGCACTGCCATCAACAGTTTTACCATGAGACAGTACCAAGACCCACTGTCACCTTGCCAACACAGTCACTCAGAGACCTTGCCAGCAGCCAGATGCTTCTGAAAGATGAGGACCTTCCGCAGTTGTCATTTAACTTTTCAGAGAGCAGTAATGTCACTCACACTTTGTTGTAATGATTGAATTACATTTTGCTTCAATAGCTGAATTTAAAATGTCATGTGCTCGCGCGACTGTTTTAGTGGTGAATTTGATTTTGACATCTGTTATGCAGTGCTCCCTGATCTGACAAGACTGATGCTACTGCTATGAGAATGTGGATGCTAATGACATAGCTCCATCCCAGCTTCAGCACTTGCTAGCTTAATTAAAGACTGCATTCAGTTTTGAAGGGAGAAGGGCAAAGTTTTGATTTTTACTGTAACTATAATAATAAGTATTAATTAATCATAGATGTAACTTCTAATGGCATGTAGTTATGGACCTTAAAATGCCAGCAGAACTCATCTTGCCATGTCATAAATTCCCCAATGCAGTTTCTGAACATACTACCGGGCCTCAGGACAGCCCTCAGGGTGATCACGGAGTCACCTCTTAACAATGACCATCTGTTCTGCTTTGTAAAAGTGGTTTTGATGCAGGACCGAGGCCGATATTACCTCAGTGATAACTCTAAGCTAGAGGAATTTGGCGTAAGGGTTTTTAACTTCATGCTTTGCCGTGTTGTCTCGTTCTGTTAAATGCTAAACTTCTGAAACTTTTGTATTGAAATGCTGCTAACAGTTGCAATACTTTGTGTGATTGCTGAGTGACTGGTATCAATCAGCATCATGCCCCTCCTGTGACTCTGGTGCTGGTGTGCCACTTTACCCTGATTCAGGTTCTGGCTCACTTAAGGCATCAGGCACTTTCCTTTCACCTTACACAGTGGTGTGATTATTTTATTTATTTCATGTTCCCCCCCCCTTCCATTTATAGATAAAACCGTATTAACTGATTTACCACAGTGTCAGCTTGACACCTGCAGAATCCCAGAATTACTGATGCTGGAAAAGACCTCTAAGATCATCAAGCCCAGCCTATCACCTAACACCACCACAGCAGCCAGACCAGGGTGCTAGGGGATTTATTAGAGGCAGGTCCTGCCTGACTAATCTAGTGGCCTTCTACCATGAAGTGTCTGCATCAGTCAGCAAGGGAAGACCTATGAATGTGATCTATCTGGACTTCTGCAAGGCCTTTGACATGATCCCCCATGACATCCTTATGTCTAAGTTGGAGAATTATGGGTTTGGTGGGTGGACTATTCAGCAGATAAAGAACTGGCTGGATGGTCGTATCCAGAGAATGATGGTCAATGGCTCGATCTCCAGATGGAGGAAGATGACAAGTGGTGCCCTACAGAGGTCTGTGCTGGGACCAGTTGTTCAATATATTCATAAATGACATTGACGGGGCATTGAGTGCACCCTCAGCAAGTTTGGGGATGACACCAAGCTGGGGGGTGCAGTTGATATGCCTGAGGGACGAGATGTCACCCGGAGGGACCTGGGGAGACTGGAGAGGTAGGCCCAGATGAACATGATGAGGTTCAGCAAGGCCAAGAGCAGAGTCCTGTGCCTGGGTGTGCTGGTGGATGAATACTGACATGAGCCACCAGTGTGCATTTGCAGCCCAGAAAGCCAATCACACTCTAGGCTACATCAAAAGAACTGTGGCCATTAGATCAAGAGAGGTGATTCTGCCCCTCTACTCTGCCCTGGTGAGACCTCACCTGGAGTCTTGTGTCCAGTTCTGGAGCCCCCAGCACCAGAAGGATGTAGACATACTGGAGCGTGTTCAGAGGAGGGCCAATAGAGCGATCAGGGAAATGGAATATCTCTCGTATGAGGACAGGCTGAGAGAGTTGGGGCTGTTCAGCCTGGAGAAGTTGTGGGAGACCTTCTTTTGACCTTCCAGTACCTGAGGGGGGCCTACATGAAGGCAGGGGAAGGTCTTTTCAAGAGGATTTGTGCTAATAAGACAAGGAGCAATGAGTTCAAGCTGGAGAAGAATAAATTTAGGCTGGATATTAGAAGAAAGTTCTTCAGAGTGAGGGTGGTTGATTTCAGCAATGGGCTGCCTGGGGAGGTGGTGGGAGCCCAATCCTTGGAGTCATTTAAGATCAAGCTTGATGAGTTTCTGAGCAGCCTGACCTAGGTAGAGTTGTCCCTGTGTGGGGAGGTTGAACTAGATGACCTCTAGAGGTCCCTTCCAGCCCAGAACATTCCACAGTTCTATGATTCTATGATGTATCTTTCAAGCAGGTATTCTGAAGGCACCAGTAGCCTTAGATGTTGAGTGGAGCTCTAAAGATCCATAAGCTTCAGAAAGCAAATGTTGCCAGGCGCAGTGCAGAACAAATACATCTTAACTCCTGCAAGCATTTATTGCTGAATCCTTTGGTTGGGCTGAATGAATAAGCACTTATTATTGGGAAGGTGGGAAAAAGGTAGTTGGGACCAATGAAAAGGCTAAAGAAAAAAAACAACCAAACCTCACAACTGCTGCTTAGAAATGCTTTGTTTATGGCCAGTTAAAAACAAACACCTCAAAGCACTGAAGTGGAACAACAAAGGGAAATTTAGTCCCGGCTGACTTGTTCAAATCAAATTCCATGTCACCTTCTGAGGTAGCAATAGATGCCTCTACAGACTGGAAGCTCAAAGTCTTTTTCTGATAATACCGAAAGCATTTAGCGTTCACTGCACAGGATCTGCTCTCACATTTGCTGTCTGCTAACATGAATTCTCCTGGTCTCACTGAAAAGTTTTACACTTTCATACAGCAAGCCTCAGCTTCACCTCTGGACTGCAGTTGTTATTTTATGTGCAGGAAATGTAAGAACTGGATCTTAAAAGGGACAGCTGTTGGTTCACTGGGATTTTTAAGACTTCCTTCTTTTCTTTCGAGAAGCTCATTTTCTCTCTTTCATTTACTAACTCATTAATAAGAGGTCCAAACTACCTAAGCAAATACTGTTATAACAAATGCTTGGCTTGTGCAGTGTCAGCTTTCATACCAAAGTGTTCTGATAAAAACAAACATAGGCAGCTTGATGAACTAAGCCCATAAAGAGTTCATGCAAAACAGTGCAAATATTTGTGGGCAAATGTAAATGTGAGGGTTAGGTGAAAGGGGAAGAAGTCATTTAAAAGGCAAATTAGACATTAAAGAATCATAGAATCATTATGGCTGCAAAGGACCTCCAGGATCAGCAAGTCCAGCCCTTACCCCAACAGCTCCCTAACCTCTAGACCATGGCCTCCAGTGCTCTAACTACTCAGTTTTTAAACACCTCTAGGGATGGTGAGTCTACCACACCCCTGGGCAGCCTGTCCCAGTGCCCAGTCACTCTCTCAGTAGAGAACTTCTTCCTAAGATCCAATCTAAACCTCCCCTGATGCAACCTGAGGCCATTTCCTTTCCTCCTATTATTAGCAATTTGAGAGAGGAGACCAGCACCAGCCTCGCTACAACTCCTTTGAGACAGTTGCAGAGAGCAATAAGGTCTCTGTAAGCCTCCTCTTTTCTAGACTAAATAACCCCAGTTCCCTCAGCCTCTCTTCATAGGGCCTGTTTGCCAGACCTCTCCCCAACCTCAGCGCCCTTCTTTGGCCCCACTCCAGCACCTCAATATCTTTATACTGTGTCATCCAAAACTGGACCTAGTACTCAAGGTACGGTCCCACGTGTGTAGAGTACAGGGGAAACCATCACCTCCCTACTCCTGCTTCTTACACCATTCCTGATCCTGTCCAGGGTGTTGTTGGCCTTCTTGGCCACCTGGGCACACTGCTGGCTCCTATTCAGCCATCTGTCAGCCAACTCCCCTAGGTCCTTTTCTTCCAAGCAGCATTCCAGCCACTCATCCCCCAAGCCTGTAGCTGTTGGGTGTTGTTGTGACCAAAGTGCATGACCCGGCACTTGGCTTTGTTAAACCTCATCCCAATGGCCTCTGCCCATTGCTCCAGCCTGTCCAAATCCCTCTGCAACAGCTCTCTACCATAGAGCAAATTAACATTCCCACTTAATTTTGTGTTATCTGCAAATCTACTGAGGATGCATTCGATCCCATCATCCAGGTCATTAATAGAGATGTTCTTCCTGTTTGCTTCACTAATAGATCTGTGGTAGGTGTCCATGGAGGGATTTTTATATCGATTTATTCCATACCCTTAGTGGTCATTCAGTAGGTGGTCCAAACTGCTCAAGGAGGCCTTGGTTGTTTTTAACTTGGGTTATTTTATTTATTAACTGCACCTTAAGGAAATGCAACCAAGGCGTCACAGCAAAGAGATGTGTCTGTGTCATCTCATTCACGTGTAGATGCTCTGATCTGTTGTGCACTTGTAAGTGCGCAGTACTCTTTTGGGTACCCTCAATTATAGTGGTGATTTAGCCCAGCTCCTCCCAAAATGCTGCCTGAGCAGCAGGTGGGTCTCTAAGTCACAAGTGTGTGTATCACCTATGCAAAGGACAGCGACAAATGGGAAATTGAGGCCCTGGACGCCGTTCCCGTTGCACTTACTGCCTGTCCTGCCAAATGCCGTGGGAATACCACATCAAGTCAGCATCCCCTGAAAGGCCTCTACGGCTGACATCTTTCCCTAACCCCAGCTGCTCCCATGCAGTTATGCTCTAGTTAGACACATTCTGGGGCTGCTGCAGCTCCCCCTGGGCTACACACTGTCCCCAAGACAGCTGGGAGCAAGAAGGAAAGTCTGCTCCTGTGTCCCTAGAGAAAATAGCCAGGGTTGATCCCTTTAATGATGGAACTCGTGTGTAAATAGAGGTGTATGCATGGAGAAAAGGAAGGCAACTTCCTGTCCACGTTTGTTTGGTTTACTGGATGGGGACCAAGGGTTGTTGTGCAAGTAAATGAGTTAGGTTATCTTTGAGATGCTTCTGCAGCAGAAGTGTGGATACCATGTAGTCTGTCATTTAACTGCTGCTGTGATTTATGAGCACGTATGGTGGTGTCTTGCCGTGATTTTGAACTGGGATTCCTCTGTGCTTGATAGATACAGGACAAAAAGCTCTATTTTCAAGGATCCTCCTAACTTTCTCCTTGTTTCCAGATGGAGTCCTTCCTGTAGAGCCAAAACTCCCAGTGTAGTTATTAGTATTCTCTCAGACTACCTGCACCCTGTACAAAATATGATTCACTGCCTATAAAAGAAAAGCAAGATCCGCACAGAATCTGTCTCTATCTCAGCAACATAAATGCATTCCCAGGCACATCCAGTGTTTCACTGTGCCTTATGGTTTTCCTTTAAAGACCTCACTGTATTTAAAGGACTCTGCCATTTTCCTTGATCTAAATTCAAAGATGCTTAGCAGAGAAAAATGTGCATGAATTAGCTTTTATTTCTTTTATTTATGACACATTCATTGTTTGCTTTTGCCAGGCTCCAAACCACCCACTGAACAACACGAATATTCAGGAATTATCAGCAGCTGCAGACAGCTGGATTTTTCCAGCACATACAGTGACAACAAAGTCACTTTTGTGTGCTGTGCTTGTGCATGAGATGTTACCTGATACCAACATTTTTGAAGAAGCCTAAGAAATACTGATGGTTACCCCTCAAAGCAACCAAACAGTCTCAACCAAAAACCCTATAAGCTGAAATTTAATTTCTGTTCGGAGTCAGATACCTGCTGCCTGAAATAAGGTTTTTAAATTGTTCTGAATGACTTTGTTCACACAGGCAGGTGTAGCGGACTCAGCAGAGTACATGGATTCAGTTCCTGGGGTGTAATTTCAGAACAGGAGAACAATCTTAAGGGACTAAGCAAGTCTTTCCACAAGGGATGGTTTGTCTTTACCCAGATAAGGAGGTTACAGTGTAAGCATGTGAAATTTTCAGTGGAATTTCCGAGTGCTATTTATTCTTCTCATCAGGATGCTGGAGAACTAAGACACACGCAAGCACAGTATTGGTGTTAAAGTCAGGATGACTGTAGCAAATGATGGTGTCCATGCAGTTTGTGCTAGCAGAAAGGTGCAGTGGCAATGTGAAGCTCTGAGGATGACGTGAAAACCTTTTAGTAGGTTTAGTTTGATTAAAGGGAAGACACTAGTTGGTGCTTGAGAATGATGGAGTGTTCTGAGGTGTCTCAGCTGCACTATTCAGGAAGAGAACAGAGTGCTGCCCAGACTTAAGAAAGAGACAATTACATTCAATCAGACTCCTAAGTACCTTTGTGTTTGCTGTAACAGCAGCTTGAATTTTTACAAGTGGTGATTAAAGTTTTCGTTTAAGAAGCTATAATTTAGTGCATACATGGATAAGATTCTGTCTTGACTGTAGAATTTGGTCAGTATGATAATCCCTCCTTAGATATGTTTAAAGATTGTTTAGGTGTGGTGCTTAGAGACCTAGTCTAGCAGTGAACTGGGTAGGGTGTGATATTATTGGCTGGACTTGAATGTCTCAAGGATTTTTTTCCAGCCTGAATGATTCTAGGATTCTATTCTGAAGAGCACCGCTGTACTTTAAATTGGTCCCCAATGGAACAGAGAACACAGTCCTCATGGTCCTAAAGATGTATGTCTTTTGGCTGGTTTGTTTGCTGATGGATAATTTATTGGGGTTTTTTAGTATAAAAAGAGGAACTAAAAGGAAAATCCGATTTCATTCAGTTGCCTGAAATAACTAGCCCAAGTAAACTACTGGTGCAAAGCAAGAGGGCAGCTGGAATTCATTGTTTTACTGATACAACCTTACTTACCTTTTTATTTCTGGTCTTTCTTCCTTTAATGATTCAATATTCATTGTTCATAGAGGTTTGAGACTCTCAAAAGCATTTCCAGTTGTCCTGCAAGCTGTACCATATGACAGCAAGGATCACCTGGAAGTGAATCCCTCCCAATTTGGGTTTACAAAATTCTAGTGACACCTTGGTTTGTCCCTATAGAGCAATTCCATTTCTGCACTGCTATGCTTTTACTCTCTCTCCTCCTATTGCAGCTCTGAGGGTTTTAATGAATGTACCAGGCACTTCATTACAATAAAAAGTGATTCTACATTTCAGCGAGCTATAAACTCTTGGAGGAAAGAAGAGGAAGTGGAAAGACAGAAAGAAATATGGAACAGTAAAGCTATATGGTGTTTGCAGACAAAGCTAAGAAAGATTTTAAGCAATGCATGTTACTAATGAAATTTAATGACCCAGAAAAAAGTGAGTGCCATCCAGATCTTCTTCCCAAACTGCTCCTGTCTCCACTTCTTCCTTAATCCAAATAATTCCTGGAGAAATATTAGGATGATCTGCTGTTCTCCTCTCTTATCAATCATATGTGCAGCCCTTTGTCATCTGTTTATAAATTTTCATGGAGAACTGATCTGGTTCAGTGTCAACCATCAAAATATTTCACAAAGTGAGAAAATTGAAAGATATAATTTATTCAAATGAACTTTTTTGCAGGAAGATAGTGACATGGGGAAACTAGACACTTTCCATTATGGAACTGTGGTTTGCTTCCTTAAACATGTCATCCTTCTTTTCAAGTAAAAAGCTGTAAAAGACTCTTTCTGTAGCCAGACCATGTTTACTGAATAACCTCAGGAGCCTCTGGGAGTCCTGTTTCCCTCAAAACTGGTGAGGTTTGACCAGGGCAAAGATTGTTCTGTTGTTTCTGGTCCTATAGCTGTCCAGCAGGATTCCAGCAGTAATTTGTCTGGAACCTGAACTGTGTTTTTCAGACCTTCTATGAACTTGAGGTCTTCTGAAAGACCTTCAGAACTGTTTTGTTTGAAAAGTTCAAGGCATGTGTAGTCATATTTACTTCTGTACACCTCCGCGTCTCAAGGCTTAACTTCATTAAAGGTGATGCTGGGAGACAGAGGCACCTAATGTTGGATGTAAACTACAGGTCTGATCCCTTTCTTACCAACATGCTGTTAATTTTCTATGTAGCTCGTGAATTTTATATGCCAGCATCCTCCTTTTACTTCTGCATAGCACCATGTGGGTGCCACCAGAAATTCTTAAACACAGTGGTGCTATGTCTGGCTTTACTTATTTTTGCAGACAGATTTTTGTAGCAGGTGTATTTGTATAGCATCTGGAAAGCACATACTGTTTCTTGTTTCAAGCATTTTACAGTTCAGTCTCACACGAACACAGAGCAATTCTTATCAGAATTCAACTCTTATCACTTTACCTTTGGGGGAATAGACTTGCAGTCACACACACTGTAATCGGTTGATCCTGTTGATCAGGCCTGAGATGAGATTAACCAATTAATTTAGTTAAAGTGCTAATGGACTGAAAGAAAAGCAAAAAAAAGAGGGTTCAAAACCAATTATAAAGTCACAGTCAAAACCAAGGGCTGGTTTAATTTGGGGAAAAAGAAGAAACATTTAATTTACACAACATAAAGACCCCAACATTGAAGTAAAGAAATTAATCACCTGTATTTATATAACTGGGCTGAGCTGCTACCCCCACCTCACCAGGGGAAGGAAACCTCCAGCAGTGCTTTTCCTTGTGGAAACGTGATTGTCCATCATTTGGTCCATCCATTCCTCAGTGCCAACAACTCCTTTAAGGAGTTGCTCCATCTGCTTCCAAGGCAATCCTCCACTTCAGTCTGCTGATTCCTATGGGCCACACACAGGGAGCTCTCTCTCCATTTAGGCCAACAATGGATTGCAGGAAAAACCTTTCTCTGCTGATCTCCGAGGTTCCAAATCCCACTTCCTCTCCATTCAGCATGTTCCATAGAGCAAGAAGGCTGCTGTGCCCAGCTCCAGTGACAGAAGCTCCTTCTCCAAACACAGACCAGACAAGACTAACTTCCAACAAGAAACAGTCTATCTGTACCGGTTCACTGAGATGCTTATTCAGCTTGGAATTCCAAACTGCTTCTCACGAGTTGCTGTAGTAACTCCTCAGTCCCTCAGGCTTAGACCTGCCAAATTCCAGCCACGACACATATGAGAACAAACAGTGCTCTTGCCATTCAGGTATGGACACAAATCCCCGTGTGCCCCCGCTGCCTTTAGCATACTATTCTGTCATTTTTTCATAGGCATCTGAACACAGTTTCCTTCTCAGTATTTTCATTGCTCACAGTTGCATGAACTGTAGGACACTAAAAGAAACAGTTTGGCTGGTAAGCCTTCAACAAGCTCAACCTTTATCTCCTATGGCCCACCTAAAGTGTGAAAAAAATACTTCTCACACGTTATTCCTATTTGTGGTATGTGACAACTCAAAATACTTTCACAGTAGCCTTAAGGTTTTTCGGGAACCGTATTTGCAGCCTGGCATCTATGGTTAACATGATGCCAAAGTCTGTGCAGTCTTTGATACGCCAGTATGGCCTCTCGGGGCCAGAGTGTGTTCTAAACAGCATAACCTTGTGTGCATTAGCAGCAGTGGCAGAAGAAATGTCATGATTATTTGGATATTAATCAATTAATCTATTTATCTTTGTTTTCCGTTCTTTACATGAGCTACTTTTTCTGTCAATAGAAAAGAGATCAATAATTTATCATCTCTGCAAATCTGCATGCTCCTTTTTTAGGCAAAAATGCTTCCTTACCTTAGTGGAGAAAAAGAGACACAAGTCTTTCTTTTAAGCTGGCTTAACATGCTTAGGTGAGCTAGAACAAACCTCATGCGTGTCAAGGAATGGTGTCTGAAAGTTTGGTTTGAACTTTTCTCTCTGAACTTCTTTAGCTTGAACTTTTTAAACCTCTTTTCACTTGGAGGTTTGCATTTGAGCACGGTGATCACACAAGAGACATCGCTCTTTGTCAGAGCTTCTTCAGAGGCTGCGAGTAAGGCAGATTTGAATTGAACTAGCAGGCAAAGATACTCTTTTGGACTAGTTCTGTACTTGGTTCAGTGTTTTTCTTCTTTAAAATAAGTTTAGATGCAAAGATAATAATAAAGAACTTTTTTTGAAGTAAGTTCAAAATGAACCTTTCTTTTCATCTGTACTGAAACATCTTCAGAAAGCTCTGGAAGATGTCTCCTGCTGCTTTGAAACATGTTTTACTTAATACAGAACACAGCAACTCTTCCATTGTCTGAAGCTTTCCCTGGTCCCATGTAAGGATGGTCCCATTTGCTTCTCTAAACAAGGTTCAGGAGCAAACTCATGCTCCCTAGTAGGCCTTCTCTCTCTGTCCTTCTCTTTCAGTTCTCACTTGCTAAGGCATATATAAAGTTTCATATGAAAGGCATTGCCAGAAGTTAAACTCTCCAATTAGCTTTGAAAAAGCATGTAAAGCTCCCCACTGGGGGGATGCCAAACAAATCATTAGGTAAGAAAGCTATGCAGGTAGTTAGTTGTAACTAGCAGAATCAAAACCAGGAAAATCAAACAGGAACAGCTCATAATAGAAATCTTGCAAAACTGAAAATCTGCTGTGTGTGTAAATGACCTCTTGACTGTGACACGCAGTTAGTTTTTCTACCTTCAGTTTGTTCAACTTTTTCCATGTAGGACAAACTAGAAAATATATGTGCACTCCATGGCACAGCACTAGGAAATGTCTGAGAACTATGCAGTCCTGCAAGCAAAACACGCGTGTCTTGTTCAGAGAGATGCTCTGCAGAGCAGCCTGCAAAATGCAGAGAGGCTGAGCATGTGATCACATGCTGGAATGGACTGCCCAGGCCAGTAGTGGAGTTCCCATCTCTGGAGGTGTTGAGGGACAGCCTGGCTGTGGCCGTTAGTGCCCTGGTCTGGCCACTGTGGTGATGTTAGTTCATGGGCTGGGCTTGATGAGCTCTGAGGGCTTTTCCAGCCTCAGTGATTCTGGGATTCTGCCTGTAACCACTGGACACATTATGTCTGTAAAAGCTGTAGTAATGAGAAGGAACCAGCTAACCTTTTGGCTTTGTTTTGTTTTTAAAGGTAAAACTGAAATCAATTAGGAACATACAAGGCAGTGCTACTCTCAGATACGTATGATGTGGTTTAACGTTAGGAACTGCAGAACTTCTTTCAGATACCAAAAATTCATGACATTTTATTAAGTACTTTGCTCATGTTTTATAGCACACACTTTGGCAGATGGCCTGTAGATTCACTCTCACTGACCAAGCATGATCTTTAATTCACTCTGCAAACCTTTTGCCTAGGTGTAACAAGTATTTCCATTTTCACCTGACTGAAGTCATGCAGCTCAACAAAAAGCTAAATTCAGATGTATTATCCACTTTTGTTCAAGCAGTAAACGTGATGACAGGAAACATTAAGAAGAGTTGGAGGAAAATAGGAATTAGAGGTCCCAGTAGAATTACAGGTATGTTTGAACATAAGAAATTCCTATGGATCTAGTAGGATCTATTCATCATTTTTAGCATGTGAAATCATAATCTCCTACAAAGAATCGCTGGGTACTAATTGCTGTAAACTCTGGACTTCAAGTAAGCTTCTATAAGGTCATTTTGGTTTGAAGAGACCTTGAAGATCATACAGTTCCAACCATCAACCGAGTACTGCCAGGCCATCACTAAACCATGTGCCTCAGCATCACATCTACATGTCTTTTAAATTCCTCCAGGGTTGGTGACTCCAGCACTTCCCTTGGCAGCCTGTTCTGGTGTTTGATAACCCTTTCAGTGAAGAAATCTTTTCTAATAGCAAATATAAACCTTCTCTGGAGCAAACTATATGCAAACTCTCTCTGTGAATGTATAACACTACACAAATATCTACCACTATACAAGCACAAGCTATCCTCGTGATAAAAGGTGTGTGTTATATTTTTGAAGTTACAGCATTTAAAAGCATGATACTTATGACTCTAATTTGGCAATTACACATTTCTACTTCAAAAACACGTGTGTTGAGTGGAACTTAGATGATACACTTCCTTTTATACCGTTTTGTCTGAGAAATCTAAAGAAACTTATGGAATTTTGTAGTCTCTTACACGTTAAGATAAAAGCCCTTCTTGAGCTGAAACTGTGCACCCTTCAGGACTGTTGTGTCTAGTGTCTTCATTAGGAAATGAAATTTTAGCCCTCACTACGTACCACGCAGGACTGAATTCTATAGATACCTGCTTCACATCTCTCTTTTTCTCTTTCCTCTGTTCTTGAAATACCAAATGTAACTGTTAATATTTAGTGAACTTTAGCAGTAAGCAATTTTGCCTTTTTAGGGACTAGAAATTGGTTTTCCTTATCTTCCCATCTAGGCACTCTGAGTGCATCCCCTATTCGCTCTTCATGGGTGGTGTTCAGTGAAACCAGCAGTGCAGGATAACAAGGTACTTCCTTCAGGGCATGAAAAGGACCCAATTTATGTTCAGGCAGTGTTTCCTTGTTTTTGGAAGGAGGCATCCTGCATCATTTATCAATCATGAAAAAAGATAGAAGAATAGTACTAGTCAAATGGAAGACATATACATCACAAAAATTCTTTATAAACAAGAGACAAAAGCTCAACTAAACATGAGCCTTACTTGTTTTGCTGAGCTGGATTATGCTGATGACATGCGTGTTCATAGAAGTACCCTGAGATTTCCATCAGTGACAGTAACATTTGTCTGTGAGGGCAAAGCCTTGATAAAACACCTGGAATACTTTCTGTCTGACTCTTCTGAATAGTTAAATGGGGCTGTAGTGGAATGTGAGCCTTTTCTTTGCTTTCATCCCCAGGCTGGCTTTTTATCTCTCTTATTTGTCAACCCTGAAGTGGAATGTGGCACAGCATGATATGAGGCTCACAAATAATGGATGTATTCAGGAAATAAAATTATCCTGTGCCTAACTCAAGTTAGCAACTAGACACAGTTAGTGGTTAGATGAAGGCATTTGGACTTTAAGTGATTTCCCAGACCACGTCAATTACAAAATCCTCTTAGACTCAATGAAGGCAAGGGTTTCACATACTGTTTTGCTACATAATTTGTTGTGTGACCTTTAGACATGACACTGGGAAACCAGACAAGTCCAAAGCTTCTGCCAAAAAGTCATGACAAAGTGACCTAGAAGGTGGATAGATCAGGACTACGGAGAGTAAAATGTCAGGAGACTCATGATACAGAGGTGATGCTTGTACTGCTCAGCATGTAGCAAACAACACTGCTGTTAAATGCGACGATGGAAATAAATCACATTCACTGAATATAAAATACTGTCATCAGTGCAGAAGGAACTCAGAGGAGAAGGAACTCAGAGAGGTGAGAACCATGCTGTGTGACAAGTAAATGCAAAGAAAATGACTCAAGTAGCAGAGAATGGAGATAATGGGTTTTGCATGGTATACAACAGAATGCAAATTAGTCATAAACCATTTGAATCAGAGACAGGAGACATAACTAGCAGTTTCATGGTGGAGAGAAATGCAACAGCTGAGTCTTCTGAAAAAACAACAAAAAGAGTTCTGGAAAAGCTATTCTTTTGGAGAAGGCAGACCATGCAGAGCAAGAGAGCCGGTGCCATCCACAAACACTGCTATTTCTTGAGGTTTTTGAGGTTGTTGAGGGGTTTCCTGAACCAGGGAACCTCAAGGGAGGAAAGAGAGATCCAATAAATGTTGGATTCTCTTGCAGCTGAAGCCAAGAAGTGACTTGTCTGGGTGGAAACCACAGGAAGTTTAGACACAATGAAACCAGAAGCCACACACAGACTGCGCAGAACGAGAGCGCCAGTGCCTTTAGCTGTGTCCAGCTGTCTGTCCACAGGGGGCAAAAAACCCCCACAAAAAAACCCCAAATCAAAAAGTGGTGTCAACCACACAGCAGAAGGCCAGACTATGGTTACCACTGCACATAGATGTGGAAACACAAGCAGAAATCTCCCAGCAAGATGAGGCTGTGTAGGTGACAGGCTGCAGCAAATGCCACAGCCTCTCACTGATCTTAGGCTGTGTACAGCATGAGCAGGCAGATTATCTGCTGAACCAAGCAGCACAGCTGCAAGATGAGGTTGAAAGGCTACAAGCATATGTAGAAAGGTCCAGGAGCATTAGGGAGGCTGAAACAGAGGTAAGACTGGCAGAGCCAGGCTCTGAAGTCTGGACAAAGGCCAAATAACAGCCAGAAGCTGTGTGGTCTTGATGATCAGATAGTGAGGTGCATTGTGAACTGGCTGCAGGATAGAAGCCAGAGAGTAGTGGTCAATGGGACAGAGTCTAGTTGGAGGCCTGTATCTAGTGGAGTCCCCCAGGGGTCAGTACTGGGACCAGTCCTATTCAATCTATTAATTAATGACTTGGATGAGGGATTTGGGTGCACTGTCAGTAAATTTGCTGGTGACACAAAGCTGGGAGGAGTGGCTGAGATCCCAGCAGGCTGTGCTGCCGTTCAGGGGGACCTAGACAGGCTGGAGAGCTGTGCAGAGAGAAATTGAACTATAACAAGGGCAAGTGTGGAGCCTTGCATCTGGGCTATCAGTATAGGTTGAGGACTGAGCTGTTGGAGAGCAGTGTAGGAGAAAGAGACCTGGGGGCCCTGGTGAGCAGCAGTGTGACCATGATCACTAATGTGCCCTTGTGCCCAAGAAGGCAAACACATCCTGGGGTGGATAAGAACGGTGGGTGGTTAGCATACTGAGAGAGGTTGTCTTCCCCTTCTTCTCTCCCCTGGTGAGACTGGAATATTGTGTTCAGGTCTGGGTCTGTCAGTTCTAGAAGGACACAGAACTACTGGAGAGAGTACAGTACAGAGCAATGAAGATTACAAAAAGTGTAGAAAGGTGTAGAACACCTCCATAACGTGAAAAGGCAAAGGGAGCTAGGTCTCTTCAGCTTGGAGAAATGGAGACTGAGGGGTGACTTCATTAATGTTTATAAATATGTGAAGTGTCAGGAGGATGGATTCAGGCTCTGCTCAGTGGCATCTAATGATGGGACAAGGGGAATGGGTGTAAGCTGGAACATAGGGGGTTCCATATCAGTATGAGAAGGAACTACTTCACAGAGAGAATGACAGAACACTGGAACAGTCTGCCCAGGGGGATTGTGGGGTCTCTTTCTCTGGAGATGTTTAAAACCCACCTTGGTATGTTCCTGTGTGACTTGGTCTAGGTGATCCTGCTCTGGCAGGGGGTTTGGACTGGAGGATATTTCGAAGTCCCTTCCAATCCCTAATGTTGTGTGATTCTGTGATCATTCATGGCATTTATTGTGTAGCTCCAAGAGCTGTTTCCTTCACTCTTAAGTGAATGGTCATTCTGTTTTAAACTTTGCAGTATTTGCATTTTTTCTCACTGACCACGAAGGATGGGTCACTCTTTATTCTTTCTGTATACTTCAGAAGCATGAGCCCTTAAGAGTCACTGCAATGCCTATGCCAGTTTCTCAAGGTATAGACAAGGTGCATCTGATTGATCTTTATTCAGTTCAGTGAAACTTAGAAAATGGAATTGCTGTGTGAGCCCCAAATCCTCTCACATTCCTTTACTCTGAGGGTAAAAGTGGTTATTTTGTAGTGAGTGACACCGGGTAGAAGCACTGTCTTATCCATGACTCAGCTCACATTTTAACTTGGCTGTCAGATTTCTCTACATCAAACCAAACATAAAGTGAAGCCTCTTTGGCTTCCTTTCCTTTATATCAGACTCACTAAAACTTGGCAAAATTGCCAGAGAAGTAGTTCTTTTGGTGATCTTTCCTTGACTTTACTTATGCCTCTGACTTTGAAATACGTGGTGCTTAATAGTTTAAGCTAGTTGAGGTTTAAACCTTGATTCAAGATGTTTGAAGAGCTCACAATGCAGTGAGTGAGTCAGGACACTCCCCATGCATTCAGATACCAATGTCTTTAAAATCTACCCAGAGATTGGGTTAACTTAAGATCCCCAAATATTCTTGTGCCATATGCCCAAAAAACACCAGGCTGACTCCCAGCTTAGCCTATTTCTGAAAGCTCTCCTTCCAGATCGGAGACAAAAGCATCCCCATTATCTTTCAGCTCCCCTATGTTTAGAGAGCTCTTGACATCTACTCCCTTTGTAGCCAACTTTATATCTATGCTGCTTCCATGGCAGAGAAGGTCAGGATGGCAAAAAAAACCCCGAACAACTCAAACCAACAAAAAAGCCTCAAGTAGCTTAAAAACCAGTGAACTTGGAATAGTCCATACTTCCAGTGGAGAGAAGCGGAATGTGGAAAGAATACACTATGGAAGTGAGTGCAAATGGGGAGCTCTGGTGAACTGTGGTGAGCTTTAACTTTAGAGACCCAAACCCATCTTTATCTTTCTTCTTAAGCTTAGAAAATTGTTTTGTAATAATTTTCTTGTCAGACATCCTCACCTGAGAAACAACTCTGCAGCTTTTTGTACTTATACATTTTGTACATAGAATTACGGAATGCTTTGGGTTGGAAGAGAACTTAAATACCACCTAGCTCCAACTACCTCGCTAGGAAGAGTGACACCTCCCACTAGATGAGGTTGTTCAAAACCCCATCCAACCTGGCTTTGAACAATTCCAAGGAGGAAGCCTTCAGAACTTCTCTGAGAAACCCATTCCAGTGCCTCACCATTGTGAAGTATTTGTTAACAATATCTGATCTAAACCTACCCTCTTTGGGTTTAAAGCCATTACTGCTTGGCCTATCAGTAAATAAATGCCCTTGTAGAAAGTCCCTCTGTAGCTTTCTTGTAGGCACCCTTCAGCTACTGAAGAACTACAATAAGGTCTGAGGAATGCGTCTCATGGTTGGTCTGCACTTCAACATTGACACTTGACAGCAGCTCTCTGACTGTGATCATCCAGAACATTCTTTATCCACCAAGTGGTGCAGCTGTCAAATGTCTCTCTAATTTGGAGACAGCGTCCAATGCTTTGCACAAGTCCAGGTAGATTGTTTGGTTTCTTATGTTATTTGTGGAATCAAACCAGGTGAAGTTAAGGCAAATATTTTTTTCATTGCAGTAAGAATGAAAAAGTATGAAGACTGCTAATTTTGTAGAATATCTGTCCTGTTCTGAGCCACAGTGGACATAATTCTGTTCAGTGATTTTACTGTTCAGATAAGTCTCTTCTAAGTACCTGAACTTTCTGAAGTTAATGGCTCTGACTCCTGTGGCATCTGCCCACAGCACCAGAGCTGATGGTGATGTAATTGCTGTGAGAGTGTGCGGTGTTAGGGGTAGGTTGTACCTGTAGGATTCGGCATTGATTTTCCATGTATTTGTGTATATTTAATTAAATATACTAATACATATAATTAATTTAATGTTTTTCGATAAAGCACTTTCAGTTTTCTTTTCCAGTCCATAAATGTCTCCCTTTCTGTTCCCCTCTGGGGAGGGTGACAAGTTGATTGAGAGCATCTGACATTTGTCTAGTGGCTGGCCCAGCCCTAACCCCTGCCCACACCATGTACAGTTCAGGTAAAACTAGGAAAAACATTTTCAAACAAACCCAGTGCAATAAACCACCATCTGATTTTCTTCAAGCTACTTCTGTTAAAACAGTAGATAATCAGTGTTAACCACTATGGTGATTTTTTTTTAACTGAAGTATTATAAAGAATGTTTTATTAAATTTCAGTGAAAAAATACAGGAACTGAAAATTAAGGAAAAGAGAAGTTACTAAAAAGAAATGTGTTTTTTCCATAACTATCAGTCTCAGATACGTTTTGAAATAATTTTATTTTTCTGTAGTATTTGCCATTACGAATGACCTTCTATAAGTTGCCTTGAACTGTCTGGAAAAGACAGCTGTCTGGAAAAGTTTGGTGGTGATCTTGAGGGTCTTTTTCAACCTTAATGGTTCTATGATGTTGATCTTGATCTCCAGAATGTTTTGTCCCTTCCCAGTCAGTGGTGTGCTCTGGGAGGTGGAGTCAAAGCGTAAGGCTTTAATGAAACACAGTTCCCTCTCTTCTGATGCTGAGCTGCTTTGGGCAGACATGGTGTAAAGTCTATTCAAAATTAGTGTAATAGGCTGAAGCAAATGCTGCTCATTTTGTTCAGAATCAGACATCAAAAGACTGAGGTGCCAGCTGAAGAAATCCCAACCAGACAGAATAAGCTAATGAAGTTCAGATACAGAGCAAGAAGAGCAATATGGAAAAATCCAATTTGCAACACAGGCTTCACTGTTCAGACACACTTGCTGCAGTCTGAAATGACATAAAGAAATACTTTCAAGTTTTGAGCTTCCACAGTTCTACTCAACAGATTTTGCTAGGGAGAAATCAGTACTGCTTCTTTAGGTTAGTCCTTTGGAACTGGCCAGTATCACAACAACCTACCGTATGGAGAAATTAGGGACTGCAAATCGATTCATCTTCTCCCATGCAAACAGCGTAAGAAGCGTCAGTGCAGTATATGAAGGCATGCTGTTAATAAGGGGATAAATCTCTTTTGTCACCCTTCTAACATAGAAAGGAGGCACAAGATGNTGTCTGGCTGCTGAGGTGATGTTAGGTCATGGGCATGATGAGCTCAGAGGGCTTTTCCAGCTTCAGTGGTAACAATAGCAATTATAATAAATTATAAATAATATAATCAATAATATAAATACTATTATTCTTCAGCATGGTACACAATATCAAAACTCAAGAAGGAACCTGAAGTACTAGGTAAGTCACTCAGTCTTGGCTGACAAGGAGGTATCACAAACCTCCTTCACACAGATTTTGTAGCTCTTTATAAAAGTGAGAGTTTTGAAGAGAAAACAGTTGATTCTCTACCTGTCATTTAGTCAGTGTGCTGTGAATGACACCAAATTTTATGGAAGTGCAGAGGATGGAGTCAATGGAGGAAGTACAACTGAATTAATAAAGAATGGAATTAAGAGTGGGAAGCATTTTTCTAGATGCAGTAGGAAGCCTAAAGCATGTCTTGTTTTCCCTCATTGGATGAAAAATAGATCACTCACGCATGCCCCATGCTGGTTTTCAGAACACTTGTACTGGAGTCAAATTTCCCTTTGTGGACTAATCAGGAGAAAAGAATTTGCAGAAAAGCCCTTCAAAATGCTGCTCAGAGCTAAAGAGAAGCAGATCCTTGTTGTATGTAAAAAACAAAGTACTACTGTAGTTCTACTAGGGAAACTGATAGTTAAATGAACTCATTTCTGGCCATCCTGATTAGCAGCTTCTCTTGATAAGCTATGGTACTTTCCTGTAAGATGTGAGGACAGTCTTGGTGGTCTGAGCATTGTTATTTGCAGCATATAGGGTGGGCTTAATGAGATGTTGCATGAGATGCTTGAATGTCTTTGGAGAGATTTAGCATTTAGTAAGCAGCAAGCTTGATTTGAAATTTCTTTCAATATAAGGCCCCTTAGTTTCACCTCAGTGCCTTTCCCCATTCCCACAGTAGGAATAAAAGTAATTTGTTAAGGATATAATTGGTCCAAAGTGAGAATGTCATTTTCTTTGACCCAACTGATCACCTGGGCTGAGCTCTTGCTATCAGAAATGGAAATGAGAAGTGTTACTTCAGCATGGATGATATTGCTTGGGTTAAATAGCTGGCTCAAAAGAGAGCCATCAGGCTTTCTTGAGAAGAAGAGAGGAGACCTCTGTCTTAAAACAGGTAGCAGGGAAGCAATGGTAGTGGTTGTTTTACAGCTGCCTTTTGCTAAGGAAAGTCAGCCTTTGCCCTATGGAAGGAGGATCTTGAAGAGTTGAAGGGAAGGAGTAGCTACTATAGCCCTTGTTCTTGCAGATTGTCTCCAGGGAGCTCATGGTAAAAGCCAGATAGACTTTGACTCACAATCATACGTGTTCTAGCCTTTTCTCCTTCAATCCTTATCTGCTAAAGAAACACTCTGTAGGGACTGGTCCTGTATCTGGACTTGAGCAGCAGCCCAGGTTTCTAGAAAATGATCTATTCTGCTCCCACTACCACCTTGCCTTCCCAGTCAGAGAGTGTGCCCCCTGAAATGAGTTCTTCAGATGAATTTTCACTGCTTGGCAGACATGCAATGACTTCAAGTTGGTGAGGGGAGGTTTAAATTGGATATTAGGAAGAAACTCTTTGCTTAGAGAGTGATTATGCACTGGAACAGGCTGACCAGGGAGGTGGTGGAGTCACCATCCCTGGAAGTATTTGAAAAAGAAGTAGATGTAGCACTTGAGGCCAAGGTTTAGGTGTTAGGGAGATGTTTGGATGAGGGCTGGACTTGATGATCCTGAAGGACCTTGGTCATGAATCTTCTATCAAAATTAAATTCAGACTGTGTTTTCTCTAGAAATAGCAATGCTTTGATTTTTTCAGCATTTCATTGTCTTAGATATTCTAGGTGGAAAAAAAAATTGTTTCTCACGTGAAAAAGACTTTAAACTCTTGGTGAAAGAAGAAGCAAAGTCATGAGGAGTTACTTTTAGTGAATTTTGTCAAATTATACACTGGTTACACAATTTACAGAGTTTATTAGGGTTGGAAAGGGGCCTTCAAAGGCCATTTGGTCCAACCAAGAAGGATACAAATTTCTGAGAAGCATAATCACCTACAAAACCTAAATGAACTCCACAAAACTGCACTCAGATGGGTCTAAAACATCTCCAGAGAAGGGGACTCCACAGCCTCCCTGGGCAACTCTTAGGGTCCGGTGTGGAGCCCACAGACATTTTGATTCCAAAGGTGAAATTAAGACACAAAGAGGGTCAAATGTCATTCACCAGTTGCTTTGATTGATAAGGGGAGAAGAGAAAGGGGGGGACTGGTAGAATCATAGAATCATAGAATCATTAGGGATTGGAAGGGACCTGGAAAGATCATCTACTCCAATCCCCCTGCAAGAGCAGGTTGGACTACTAGGCCAAGTCACACAGGAACACACCCAGGTGGGCCTTGAACATCTCCAGTGAAGGAGACTCCACAACCCCCCTGGGCAGCCTGTTCCAGTGCTCCATCACCCTCACCATGAAGAAGTTCCTTCTTAGGTTGATGTGGAACCTCCTGTGTTCCAGCTTACAACCATTGCCCCTCATCCTATCACTACATGACACTGAGAACAGCCCAGTTCCATCCTCCCGACACCCACTCCTCAAATATTTGTAGACATTAATGAGGTCACCCCTCAGTCTCCTGAGAAGAATCAGAGAAGAAAAAGGTTAGGAAGATCTATGATTCTATGATAACGCGAAAAAAGTAAGAGAAAGAGTACAAAAAGTCACAGCATCCCATGAGGTCTGTCTTCTGTGGTGGGTGTTGCACCATCAGTCTGGAATGGGGGTCTTTTATTTGAGGTATGCCATCCATATGCATGAGGAGATGTTCAGGTTGGCCCCGATTCCAAGAAGTGTTTGGCGTATGCACGAGTGGGAGGTGTGCAGGTATGTATATTTATGAGGGCGGCCAGGTCATAAAGCTGCCGTTTCATAGTTCCAAGAAAGGGTGAAAACTGCTGTGTCATCACTTCAGTTGCTTGTGTGTTGGGAGCTTGATTGTCCGATAAACATTATCCAGCCGGTTGCTGCTCTCCAGCATCCAGAAAGCTGCAGTGTCATGCTGCCTCTCACACAGAAAATAAAATTCTTGAGAGTGCCAAAACTCATTTTCCCTTAGAGCAACTGAAAGATAATGGTATGCTGCAAAATGACTTTCCATGCCTTTTCACATTCTCTGGTCAGGTTCTCCACTGAATTCTGCTTCCCTGCATCCTAATTTTAGCAGAGGGAAATAATATGAAACCTAATCAAGGAAGATCTTTCAGTAGAAAGCACATTTTATTAATTAACGGACTCATCCAGAAGCTGAAGAGAATTTACTGCTGTGGATATCTCTGTTCAAGCAGCTGCTCTCTTTGTGTTCCAGGAGCATGACGTGGTTTTCTGACCTCAGATTGGACAACTGATTTGGGATCCAATCTGTTTCTTTTGTTGTTTTACCTGTAGATTGCCACAGTGTCACAACTTGCGGATCCTTCGAGGGTATCTAGAATGCCATTTGTGTGTTAAATGAACTAAAACCATCCAAACTTATTAAGCTTTCATACGTCTGGTTTTGTCAACATTTTTCCTACTGAAATAACTCACTCAGTGTTGCCAAGTCTCCTGGAAAAGGGAATTAAATTAATCAAAGCCCATACTAAGTCTTTTAATTGTTGGACCTCTGTTCTACATAGACAAGTAACAGCTTAGAAGTACTTTCATCTTTTTGAGTAAGATGTTTTCAAATATGAGCAGCATGGCTATTCCTTTTGGCAGAAAACCAACAAACATCTTCAAAGGCATCCAGCCAGAACACTCTGATGAGGCTTGTGAATTCCTTTTCTGGTGCAATCCAGGCAAATATGAACATCTGACGCTCAAACCGATGTTTAGAATTCAGTATGCTGCTTGTTGCTCACACGTCCAACATTTCTGTAAGGGGTATGAGCTCAAATACAAGAGCTTTTCTGACTTGTTGGATTCCAGCGACTCTGCCCAAGGAGGTGGTGGAGTCACTCTCCCTGAAGGTGTTCTAAAACCATGTAGATCTGTCACTTGGAAGCATGGTTTAGTGGGCATGGTAGCACTGGGTTGACAGTTGGACTTGATGATCTTGGAGGTCTGTTCCAACCTTGATGATGCTATGAATTCAGTGTGGGCAATGTTTTCTGTATTTCATTGCTTTTTTTTATGTTCCCTACTAAAGGATGGGAGATTAGATGTTCCAGACTGTACTGAGAAAGGAAAATGTCTGTGTTCAAGTGCTTTTGTAACTATAAAGCTATTGACGTTTCCAAGTAAACCAAGTGTCTGTTGCAAATATTCTATTAACATCTCCTCCACAGGTGCATGGGGTAAGAAAGCAAGTGGTGTATTTTAGAGTAGAATAGATGCAAGTAACAGCTGCAAAAAGCAGCACAGACCTCTAAACATCAGTTGCTTTTGATACTCATTTCAGGCCATCAGAACTCCTGAAAAACTATTCCTGTTTAGCTGTATTGAGGTTTGGATGCTCAGCAGTTCTTGAAAATCCTAGGATGATGGCCTATGCTTACAGTGGTCTAGAATTTATACACACAGAACCCTTTGCTCTTCTTATTTCTCATCACGTTAAACTTCAGTTCCCATTTCAAGGAATCTGGTTTTGTCTTGTTGTTGTTGTTGGTTTTGTCTTTTTTTGTTGTTGTTGTTGGTAAGATCGATGTTTATTTTTGAGATGCTTACCCTCACTGGATTGTTTGGAGTGCTGGATTTCCCATGGCTTTAGATGTTTGGAATCCCATATCAGCCGCAGTTCACCCGCAGATGAAAAAGGTCCTGTAGCTAGTCTGAATCTGCCCTCGGAGGTTCTCCTCTCTTTTGTCTTAGAAAGGAGTTTAGGTTCTTACTTTGCAAAACCTACTTTGGATATAATCCAAAAGATGACTGAATTGACAGCAAAAAATACATCAGTTGTCAACTATCAGTTATCAGCTTCTGAGTGTGGCCGTTCAGCCCATTCATTGTCCACCGAGAGATCCATCCGTCACATCTCTCTTTCTGTTTTATAGACAACGATGTCCTGTGGGACAGCATCAAATGCCTTGTACCAGTCCAAGGTAGATGACAGCAGTTGCTCTACCCTGGGATCCACAAACACTGGAACTCTGTTGAAGCCACCAGGTTTGTTAGACATGATCTTGTCTTCCTTGTTTTCCATGTGGTTCAGCATAGTTTCCAGGAAGATCTGCTCCATGATCTTGCCAGGCACAGAGGTGACACTGCCTGCCTAGTAGTTCCCTGGGTCCTTTTTTACTCTTTAAAAGTGGGGATTATGTTTCCCTGTTTCCAGTCAGCAGATCAAGAAGAAGTACAGGTTGAAATGTTGGCCCTGTCCATGAATGGAAAGTAGCAACCTTTTGCAGGAGCCCTATTACCTCTGGAACCCTCAGTCTTCCTCTCCTCAGCAGCAAGGTGCTTTGTCCCTCAACCCTGCCATGTCTGTGTACCTCCCACCTTCCTAAAAGTATTCCACTTACCATTTTTTTGAACTGAGTTTTTTGTTACATCTAGGGGGTGGTGGAAATGAATATTCAGTGATATCCATGAGGATATAAGATGAGGAGGACATGGAGGGGAGACCTTATTACTCTCTACCACTCCTTGAAAGAAGGTTGTAGAGCGGTGGAGGTTGCTCTGTTCTCCCTAGTGTCCAGTGATAGGATGAGGGGAACTGGCCTCAAACAGTGCCAGAGGAGGTTCAGGTTGGATGTCAGGAGGAGTTTCTTTCCTGAAGGGGTTGTCAAGCACTGGAACAGCGTTCCCAGGGAGGAGGTTGAGTCACCATTCCTGGAGGTGTTTAAGAGAAGGGTAGATGTTGCGTTGGGGGACAGAGTGTAGTGGTGCTGATAGGGCCGAGAAAAAGTCGAACTGGATGGACTTTAAGGTCTCTTCCAGCCGAAACTGTTCTAGGATTCTTTGACATGGAAATTAAACAATAAAGAAGCTGATATTTCAAATGTATGCACATAGCTCAAAATGTGTGTCAGGAGACAACAGGTGGCTGGGGGATGTTTCTGTATGCTCAGCATGTAGGAAATGTTGCTGTTTTTTCTAGAAATTGCTTTTAGAAATTCTGGTGCTTCTCCTGCAGTAAGGTACAGCTTTTCAGTTGTTGGATAAAGACAACATTTTTGCTGCTGCTTCACAGATTTGTCCTCGCCTCTGTCATGTTGAGAACAGGAAAGTCTTATTGTAATCCAGAGTATTTCAGTGTTATTCATCACCTGTTTGGAGACAAGACTCGTTTTCTTTCACAAGCACATGGTACAATACTGATTTGTTAGATTAATTTCCCTTTCATGTTGTTTCAAGCATCTATCTTCAAAGCTTAAATATGGCAAATTTCAAATGACAGGCTTTGAGGCATCATCCTGAGATAGCTCTTGTCCCAGAAAGCTTGAAATTCACAGACCAGATACTACACCATGAGAAAGTTACATGTTTGTTCAAAACTTGTCCTTTTGAGGATCCTGAAAGGCTGCCACCTCTGCTTGAGCAGCCAGCCTCCACATAAGTCACTACATCTGCTAGGTCTGCAGGAACAAAAACTGCTAAAAGAAAGGAACTGTGAGTTTCTTTTGCCAAAAAAAAAAAACAACAAAAAAAGGAAGAAAAAACCCAATTCCCTTACACAGTTACACCTCTGTAAACCTAAACTCCAGATATTTCCTATCTTGGAAAAGAACAGCTTGTTTTGTTTTATTGTGCTCCAATATTGTTTCGGTTCCTACAGTCATCTGCATCACAACTCATACTCTATGTTCATTCTTCTCCCTAAGTCTCTGCCCTCTCTACAGATGATAAAACATGACTCATTTATCAGTGCAATAGATGAGTCAGTTAATCTGAACACTGACTCTGAGGATACTTAACAGAGAGTAGTTATTTATAGTCAGCAAATAGGAGTTTTAGGAACGGTATGGGTCACATCCAGACAACTTAATGAACTGAAGGTGTCTGTTTTGTGAGAGCCAGAAGAATTGTTCACCTCCTAACTCCAGATGTGATGTGACCCCGTTAGGCTGTGTCTTACCTCAGGGTCAGGCTCAGATCTATGTATGTGCTTTCCTCCAAACTCATTACCTTGGTTTCCAGGGGGGAAAGAACTCAAGGGCTTGTTTCACCTCCTGTACTTTGGTCACGCAGAATAAGATCATTTAAGTACATGGCCAGCACCACAGTTCACACTGCCTCATAGGAAAGTTTACTCTGTGAAAGGATGTGGCACAGAAGCTTAAATAGATTGTAAATGGGGGGGTGCAAGTCAAATAAGAGTTAAAATCTTGATTCCAGGGTTCTCCGTATGTTATAATAAAAGATGGAAGTCTACTGGATATCGGCAATGGGAGCTGTTGAAATTAGTTCCTGCAAGCAGGAGAAAGTTTTCTGAGAGGCTGCTTTAATTGCAAGAGTAAGAAACTCTGTTCTGTTCTTTCGTGGGAGCTTTTAACTCAAACTTACACCTTTGAGAAAGCAGTGATAGGAAACAAGCTCTGGATTTTTGGGGTGTTTCTTGCTACTTCTTTCCCCCTCATGTGTTTTCACCTCGCAATGATAAAGTAACTATATAATTCTTACTTTGGTCTGTCTGAAGTCTTTTAGGAAGTGAGGTCTAATTCCAATGTCCACTGGAGTTTTACTGTTCCTTAAGTGTTTGGTTTTGTTTTATTTTGTTCATATTTTCATTCTATGGAGTAAATGATGGCAGGAATATAAGAGAAAGAAAGAATTAAAAGAGAGTCACATTTGCCCATTTTGAAAATGAAATACTTCTGATAACTAATCATTGACACAGGAAAGTCTTTTTTTTTTATGTCTGTGTGAAATTGTAGTGAATTTAATGGATGATACAGAAAATGAAGCTTTTTCTGACATGAGTTATGTGACCCTATTTCACAGGTGCACGATGATGGACTGGAATTGGCCTCTTTACATTCCTGAGTATTTCGAAATGCCGTGTAACATTTTGGGGTTTATTTTAGGGGAAGGAGAGAGCTATTTCTTGCCTGTTCTTGAGAGGGACAGGTGAAAAACAAGCAGTCCTACTTGTTTATTTTTGGATCTGAAGATGCAAATGCACAGTTTCTATAGATACCACTGGGTAATCCAGCAGAAATGTGGGCTGCTTTGTGTAGAGAGTTCAAACCTGAGACTGACCAAAGCTATTATGGTCTTCATGAAAAGCAGGTGGCCTCTCGCTGTCCTAGAGTGAAATTGGAACACTCAGCTCACTCCCTGAAATGCCTCTACACCAATGCACGCAGCACGGGGAACAAGCAGGAGGAGTTAGAAATCTCTGATCATGATCTGGTGGCAATTACAGAGACATGATGGGACAGCTTGCATAACTGGAATGTGGTCATGGGTGACTATGTCCTTTTCAGGAGGGACGGGTCAGCAAGAGAGAGAGAAACTGGAATGTATTGGGTGCTGTCCAGGGGCAGATAAAGGGAGTTAAGAGTTTGTGGGTGCATATGAAAGGACAAACTGGCATGGGTGACACAGTTGTGTGTGTCTATTACAGACCACCAGATCAGAATGAGGAAGTTGATGAGGTCTTCTACAGGCAGCTGACAGCAGTCTCACAGCTACAGGGTTAGGGTTAGGATTTTGATTACCCAGATATCTGCTGAAAGACCCACTCAGCCAGCCACACACAGTCCAGGAGGTTCCTCCAGTGCATTGCTGACAATTTCCTGATGCAGATGGTGGAGGAGCACCTATGATCCGATGATTTTATGATTCTGTTCAGGGGAGCTGTAAATCTCCCCTTTTTGCTACCTTTATGAGTCATGCTTTGAAATATTAAGAAATTTTCAGCTTTTTATTCCAACAGCAACTAACTATTCTCTCCAAATTATATTAACTCTACAAATTTCAGCATACTGAAATGTATTGCCATCTTCTGCTTTAAAATGCACATAGGAATCAAAGCAATTTTATAACTGCTGCTGAATGCCCATGACTGAAAAAGATCATAGGAATGAGACTATTTTATTGATTAAAATTTGCTGCCTTTTCTTTCTTCTTCTGAATGTCACTGTGTCACCTTTGAAGTCCAAGTTAGTGACTTGGGATGCTGGATGACTCTGGAAAGAGTAAAGTGAGGTGATTTTGAAATCTAACTCTCCTGGGCTCAAAACATTCCTCTGTTGTTTGCAGAGCCCATGCTCCATTCCTGCCCCACCACACAGTAGGGATAATGCAGGGAGCAACTTTGCAGCTTCTCCTGAGGTGTTTTTTATCAAGCCACAATTTCCCTGCGAGCACTGGACTCGTATCCCTGGGAAAAGTGAGATCCACAGGAAGTTCCAGCCACTGTGGTGCCTGATAGAATGACAGTGTGAGGATGTCATTCATATTTTGTCATTTCGGTGTTGTAGTGTAGTAGTGCTGTAGTACAGTAGTGTGGGTTCTTGTCTGGATGCCCACGCAGTCCTCCTGTGTCACTGCTAACGTAATGGATCAGATACCCCAACCATATTACAACCAAGAGCTCACATCTACACCGTCAGACAGAAAGGAAACGCTTACGAATGCAGGCAATGAAACTACCTACTTGGTTTGGAGAATAAGGACACCCAGACATTTTACTCCACCCCCCTCACCACACATCACAAAAAAACAATCCCACACAAGATACAGACACAGACACATGGAGTTTTGTCACACTGCTCTTACACTGAGGTGAAAATGTCCTAAACATCTTCATTATAGACAGTTCCTGCTTCTCTCTGCAATCACAGTGGTCATCCAACTTCAGTCTTGATCTTCATAAATCCTGAAGGTCCAGAATTCTCAGTCTCTCTAGGTCCAGGTAAACCTTCTCACTTGCCATAAATTTTCTTCACCTTGAAAAGCCGTAACATTCTCAAAAGCACTAACATGGTCTGTCAGTGGCAGTGACGCAGCTCCCAGCAGTTCAGGATGGAGAGAAGAAGAGGAGCAAAGAAGGCAGAAGTCACCAAGGGAGGAGAAGAGCAGGGAGTGGGGCAGCAGACCTTTTTCTTTTCAACTTTTTAAACCCAAACTTTAAACTTTTCTGCAGAAAACACACAAATGAGAGTGACAGCTTCTGCTCAGCTTTTGAAGCAGAACACCCATCCAGATTTCTGTGTGCACGCATTCAGAATGCATCTCCCAGCCTTGTAGATACTTTACATCTAAAAATTCATCCAAACTCCTGCCGTCATTAACAGTAATAGCCGCAGAAAATTAAACACTGGCAAATGCTGATTTCCAAGTTCTGCAGTCAGGTTGCTTGATGGTGGAGCAGTGCTGGCCAAGAGAGCTGAGTTCCATTGATTTATTTGCCCTAGAGAGAGGTGTAGCAGGTAAAAACCATCATTTTCTGTCTAGGCAAGTAGTATTGCTCGTACCTAAAGGACAATTCAAAAAGCAGAAATGGTGCATTGTCAGTTATGAGAATGTGATTCTAGCCAGTCATTTTTCAAAAAGCAAACCTATTTAAAGATCTGGCAAAGACTCAATTTAGAAAGGACTTAATGAAGTGAAAACAAGGAAAATCTACCACGCTGGGTCTGACGTTTCTCATTTTAAAACAGCAGACATTTACTTGACAGAAAAAGAACTGCCCATGCATTTTTTTGAGTTAAACCAAGCTAGCAAAATTTACTTTTTTATATAATAAGATGGTGAGGCTGATTGTTTTCTTTGAGATGAATTAGCTAATTGATCCGCATTGCCTTTTTCTTCTGTCTTCCTTAATGCTTTTGCACCTTTCATGTGCAAATTTATCTTTGGCATAAACACCTTGGCCTTCAGCCAAGTTATCTCATAGATTTCTCTTGGGTCTTTCAATGTAAAGGAGCCTGCAAGCAGCTTAAATTTGCTTGCAATACCTTCAGAAAGAAACCACATGATACATTCACAAAGGGTGATGACTGAGGAGGGGTTGTTTTGCCTCCCAAAATTTTCCTTCAACAACACAAATGCCCCCTCTTTTTTCAAGGTGAAGAATGGTCTTCTGAACTCATCTGCCAAGAAAGCAACAGCTTTCTACAGCTGTGAACCCCTGAATGTAATGTGAATGTGATACACAGACAACTTGCTCTAAGTGAAACTGGAGTGAAGACTGAGTGTTCCTGGGATGCAAAACAAGGGCAAATGAGGCCAGTTCAGCAGAGAAACCACCCTTGGTGATGCTTCCTGAAATCAAAATGGCAGTTGGAGAGCTTCATGGTGACCCAGTAGTCTTTCCTTCTGAACTTTCTGCCCAGCAGAAGGGGCCCTGGCAGTACTGGTAGACAGCCAGCTGAACACGAGCCAGCAGCGTGCCCAGGTGTCCAGGAAGGCCAATGGCATCCTGGCCTGTATCAGGAATAGTGTTGCCAGCAGTAGCAGGGAGGTGATCATTCCCCTCCACTCAGCTTTGGTGAGGTCACATCTGGAGTCCTGTGTCCAGTTTTAGGCCCCTCAGTATAAGAGGGACATTGAAGGGCTACAGAGGGGACAGAGGCTGCTACCAAGCTAGGAAAGGGTTTGGAGCAGGTGTCGTATGAGGAACAGCTGAGGGAGCTGGGGCTGTTTAGCCTGGAGAAGAGAGAAGATGGGGGGGAGACTTTCTTGCTGTCTACAACTACTTGAAAGGAGGTTGTAGAGAGGCAGGGGTTGGTCTGTTCTCCTAGTGGCGAGTGATAAGATGAGGGGAAAAGACCTGAAGCTGCACCAGGGGAGGTTCAGGTTGGATGTCAGGAGGAGTTTCTTTCCTGAAAAGGTTTGTTAGGCACTGGAACAGCCAGCTCAGGGAGGGGTGTAAGTCAGGTGGAGATGGGTAGATGTTGCATTGGGGTACAGGGTTTAGTGGTGTTGATAGGGCTGGGAAAAGGTTGGACTGGATGATCCTGAAGGCCTCTTCCAGCTGAAACTGTTCTAGGATTCTATGTCAGTATAAAAAGCAGAAGAGTAGCCTGTTTGCTTGGCTAGTTGCTACAAAGCCCCTTAGCAGCTGTGTATTTTGAGAAGCATACTTTCTTTGGTACAGATAAAATACTTGGCTACCACAGAGGTGTTTTTATTGTGGATCAGGGCAATAACCCTGACCCACTCCTATCTGTGACATTTCCAAGCTTGTGAATTGTTCGGGACTTAACATCCTGTTCAGTGTTTGACAAGCGGAGAGTCAAAGCTGACAGTTGCCATCCCTTCTATGTGATGCCTAAGGCTAGGATTTGTCTCTTGTTTCATTTATTGGTTATATAAGCAATGTGCTATTTTGGAGCTATTACAAAAAAAAAAGAAAAGACAGGAAATAAGCCAATGTAGAGAAAAAGAAATCCCCATCTGGGAATTACCCTCCCAGTCTACACGCAGTAGACTGATCTACATATTCATGTACTAATTTCTATTTAAATACCAGTGCCAGTGAAAACCAAGACAACTAACCTTTTTAGGGTTTTATAACAGTGATAAACGTACTGCAGTGGTTCCAGAAGAGCACAGGGCACCTGAGATTTGTGGGTTGTTTGTCTCTTTTTTGGCCTCATAACTAGAAAAGCTCAGCTGCAGTGCAGCAGCTGTGTTTTGCATCGTGATCCTGCTTATTTTTATGTTACGGCTTGGTTTGCATGGCCTGAGCAATGCTCAAGCCATAGGGTCAGCCTGAATCTTAGGTACTATCAACCACCATTTGGTTCCCAATTTATTCTTGTACACATGTAATGAGTGAGGAGAGCGCAGCCAGGACCCCACACTCTCACTGTTATTGTGAGAGTAATCTGAGGCCAGCTCTGGGAGGAGCAGTGAGGGTGACACACAGGGATGACATTAAACAACAGCAAGGCAAATGAAGCAAAGCGTGGCGGGGGATGTCTTGTGCCCATGCTTCTCCCAGTTGCTGCCTGCGTTGCTGGCTGAAAAAGCAGCCCCATTTGCTCCAAGTTTGCTGTTGGTGGGGTGCAGCCCACAGGCTGTGCCTGGGCATCTCCTTTCCCACAAGACAGCTTTGCTCTTCAGTGCTGTGAGAGATGCCATGGTATCATTTCAAAACCTCTGTGCTGGCAGCCAGTGGCTCTGTACCTGTCAAAGTGTGGCAGAGACACAGGCAGCAGTGTGGAGAAGGGATAAAAAAAAGGTAAGATAATTGATGGGGTAGGGAAAAATTGAAGACCTGAAAAAGATGAAGCAGCATCTGGTTTCGATAGGTGAATGAGGGTTTATTCTTCTAGGTGTATCTCACAGATGTCATTGCCCCATGGGATTGGGCCTTTCAGCAGGTGCCATAGCTCAGCTCTTTTCTCGAGGTGAGGGGATGCAACCCTTTACTGATCAGACATACTGTCCCACCAGTGGCTGTAGAAGCATGTATCGTACAGAGAAACTGAGAGTTTTGGTTTGTGAAAGTCTTGTGCAAGGAAACACAGGTTCAGTTAGGCTTTGCTCTTTACAATGTAAACTCCAGGTTTAGACTGCTTTACCAGCTGCTCACCAGTTCTCTGACAGAAGAGACTCTAGACAATACGTAAGCCAGGCTAACGAAGTTAGTTTGAAGCCTTGTTGTAAAAGAAAGATAAGAAAAACAGATCCAGCAGAGCAAGACACCTTACCTTCAAACTTCCCACCGTACCAAGATACAACTGATATCCAGAGACATTTCAGCTTCGTCAGCAGAAGAACCTATGCATTATCTAGCACCGACACCAAAGTTTTCTGACTGTATCTAATGAATAAACAAAGATGATAGCAGTAGCATAGCACTATCAGCTGAAAACAGTCTAAAACTGTAACTTCTGCAAAACTCTCAGTCTTGATCATCAATACAGATGAAACTTTTTTCAAAGAAGACTATTCATCACTTGGCTTCATGGCAATGTCCATTTGCTTCATTATTTGGCTTTCTTCTCATCTCTTGCGGCTTAGCTTTTCCCTCAGGCCTTTTTTGTGTGTGTGGTGCAAAACTGGTGCTTTCACAATGACAAAGGGATTCTCTGTATATTTCATACAGCAAGTTAACTACCCTGCTGCAAGTCTTAATGAAATAATCAGGTTTAGTTTTGGGGTTTTTTGCTTAATTTTTGTTGTAGCTCATGGAAGACTGACTGAATTATTTAAGCTGAAGACTCACACTACCATACCAGAGTGTTTATTTACATATATATAGAGAGAACTAGATGCTGTAGATATAAATATGGATATAAATATATATACTGTCAATAATCAGTAGTCCATGATTGATTCTACTATCTGATATATCAGTTTATGCTATTTTTCTTGAAAGGTCTAAAATACACATGCTACTGCACTTTGGAGTACACATCTAAAATTAAAAGACTTTGAAATAGAAGGACTCCATTTAAGTTGAATATTTGGGGTTATTCTCATATAACACAATCAAGACTAAGGTTAGCTTGAGCTTATATCTTGTACTTGCAAAGAATTGATGTAATTCAGCTCCAGGAAATAGCTGTGTTAGTTATTTTGATTCACTACCAATTCTATCTGAAATACATTCTGATGATTGGCCACATGTTGTGACAAATACTTAGCAGCCCGTCTGTGCCATGACCTGCAGCTCAGCCTGAGAATTTTGATGGAGGTAGCTAGTTGCTTTGAGTTAATTTAGACTGTTTTTCATGCCATTGCCTGCAAGTCTAAATGCTGCATGCCATATGCAGACAAAAAATTTAAAAAGAAGCCCTCAAAGCCAAGAGCATCTTCTTTAAATAACAGCCTGTGAAAGTGGTGGTCTGATGGAAGTGATTCTGTTTTGCAGGGTAAGGCAGTATGGCTCCAAGCCATATCATAACGGTACTGTCTGCCTAGAGGTAAAAATCTTCTGGCAATTTGCAGTCTCTTCAGACTGTCAGTCTGATAAGCATGACAAGGGAATCTGCATAATTTTGTAGTGATGTTGCACACAGCTTGTGTTTTTTTTTAAGAAATAAAAGAGAGTTCTTCCTCTAGAAGCTACTGTTTTTCCTTAAGAAGAAAAGCAGCCAACTCAGCAAGCAGCACCCATATGTGATAAATGTTGAACATGGTTGAACTGAGGGGTGACCTGATTAATGTTTACAAATATGTGAAGGGTGGGTGTTAGAAGGATGGAGCCAGGCTCTTCTCAAGTGATAGGACAAGAGGCAATGAGTGTAAGCTGGAACATAGGAGGTTCCACATCAATATGGGAAGGGACTTCTTCATTATGAGGGTGATGGAGCACTGGAATGGGCTGCCATGGGGGGTTGTGGAGTGTCTCTGGAGACACTTAAAACCCAATTGGACATGTTCCTGCACAACTTGATCTAAGTGATCATGCTCTGGCAATGGGATTGGACTAGATGATCTTTCAAGGTCCCTTCCAATCCCTAGTGTTCTATGATTCTGTGATTCTGTGAACTTCATGTCTGCCTTACAGTGCCTTGAAATCTGTATAGTTCTAGTAGTCTATGCTTGTGGGAAAAATAGGGGCTGGTGTAAAATGCAAGTGTTGTTGTCACGAAGATCATACAGTCACAGAATGGCTTTGGTTGGAAGGGACCTGGAGATCACCTAGTTCTAACTCCACTGCCATGGGCAGGGACAGTTCTCACTAGACCAAATCACCAAGGACCTAGTTATTTTCTAACCCAAATGTGTAATTTTGAGGCTGTGAACAGTACAGACAATGAAACAGATGGTCCAGATTAACACTGTGACTATTCTAGTCTTGGTCTCCAATAAGCTGGATACGGTGCTGAGAACCTCTGCTACCACCTGATCCAGCAGTGGGATTCCAATCCCCACTGTGACATGACAAACTCCAGCTGTGCAGGAGACAACGTGGTGGGACACAACATGCTTGGTCTTCACCACATTTCTCAAGCATATGTTCTAACTTTCTCAGTTTTTTCTGTTTGCGGATGAGTTTGAAAGGACTACAATGCCCAGGCACTCATGCAATGGGAGACTTGGGATGGCATCTTTCTCCCTGCTTTTGCTGCTTTGTTTCTCAGCTTAGAGAAGAGAAAATTACAAGAGGATTTAGTCACCGTCTATAAACCCATGAGGGCTGGGTGTCAAGAAGAAAGACAATCTCTTTTCACTTGTACCCTGTGATGGGACAGGGGGCAATGGGTGTCAGTTAAAGGACAGGATGTTCCACCTCAGCATGAGGAGAAACTTCTTTACTGTAAGGGTTACTGTGCACTGGAACGAGCTGTGCAGAGAGGATGTGGAATCTCCTTCTCTAGAGACTTTTTTAAGATGCTCTCTGGATGTGTTCCTGTGTGATCTGTCCTGGGTCCTGCTGGACCTGGGCGGTTGGATTCGAAGAACCCTGGAGGTCCCTTCCAACCCCTAATGATCTGTGTATGGGTGTGTCTGTGCTGGCTTCCAGAAGCATTTCTGTTGGTGAGCTGTGATCACCTCTCCAGTGACAGCAGAGAGCAGCTAAATCACAGCAATCACAAATCAAACCAGTGGGGATGCTCATTCACAGAAGATGTGAATGAATAAGGGAAGAAAGAAAACAAAGAGCAGTTGTGATGAGGCACTGAAGAAGTCCAGCAAAGGGAGATAGTTGATGTTTGTGCTGACACTTCTCAATTTTGCCTCTGCTTCAAAGGAAAAATTTCTAACGAGAAAATAGCAGCCTTGACAGAACAAAAAGGGGGAAAATATTATGTAGCCCAAATCACTTTTCTATCAAATAAGAGAGACAGGGATTTTGAGTAGCCTGTGATTACACGTATACAAATGTATAACCAGTGAAGCAGTTTATCTGCAATTTTGAGATATTATAAATGTCTGTGCCTCACAGTGGTCAGTATTGTTCAACTCAAAGAGCAGAAATGTCTGTATAAAATAGTTATATTCTGCCACGTAGCTCTAACAATGGGTCCTACCCTGGGCTCATCTCAGTGTCTGCACACATGCAAAGGCTTTAAGACTTATTTTCATCACTGAACTAGGAAATCATAGACTGGCTCAGGTTGGAAGGGATCTCAGAGCTCATCTACTCCGAACCCCTGCCACAGGCAGCAACACCTCTCAACCAGACTTGGTTACTCAAGGCCCCATCCTGCCTGACCTTTAACACCTCCAGGAAGGGGACAGCCACAGCCTCTCTGGGAAATTGATTCTAAAGACTCTCCACCCTTGCACTAAAGAACTTCTTCTTAAGATTTTAAGATCTCCTCTCCTTCAATTTCAGACAATTTCCCCTCATCCTGTCTCACGATTCTCTTGGGAAATGCCTTCCCTTGGGTTCCCTTCAGGTATTGGCAGTGTCCCCCAACAGTCTTCTGTTTCCTAGGCTGAACAACACCGGCTCCCTCAGGCTGTCCTCACAGCACCACTGAGAATCATGTAAATACTGTGAATTGGCAAACGTGATGCAACTCAGTAGGCATGCAGGTGTTTTCTAGATAGTCAGCAAGATGCATCTCATTTACCTACAATACATTTTCTGGACAGATCTCAGCCAGCTACTGGGAAAGGACTTGGCAGTAAGTAAAAACAGACATTATTTTTCAAGAAAATTTATATATAAATAAAAATTGCCATGAAATGGGTTTCTTTTGGTTCTAGGATAGTCTTTGAAAATCCCTATGCTAGGTGGATTCACTGTAGTCTATATCTGACTACCAACTTGCATTTGAAAAAGAGCTAGAGGAAATGAGATTTTGGCTCTGTTGATAGTGTTATGGCAGTAGTCATTTCCTACTCCTTGTTTCAGATGTAGTTCACAAACCCATACCAGTGTAGTGGGAATTCAGCAGTCATGTAGCTCTCATCACTGGAAAAATTTCCGTGAACACAGTACAGCATAAAAGAATCAAAGTTTGCCAACACTTCTGCACAGTGTGTGGACTGACTAGTGCCAGTGCTCCCAGGTCAAACCTTGACATTGTGAATAAGTGATGAAACTTAGTACCACCAGAAAAGATTTCAGCTTTTGGTAAAAATAATGAGCTAAATGCCCTTCTTGTCTTCCTTAAAATACCACACAAACCCCAGCGTTGTCGTAGAAGGCTGCCTGTGTAGGCTTTGTCCTCACTAAAGCCCTTGTGCCTGAAGTCCTCCATTCACTGCACCTCGTTTTGGAGTGAAAAGGTGGGAGTATTGAGATGCTGTTCACAAGCACAGTAGGGTTAGCTTTCCCTCTGAGGTATGAATCTTACTGAGAGTCTCTCTGGTGGGAGACACAGGAGTTATTCCCATTCTTTACTTTGCTTTGCACTGCAGCACTGAGTATGAAGCCAAAACATGAGTCTTGACACATCAGTGTTGAGTATTGCGAGCCAGAACTATACAATTCCCACTCTTGGCTTTCCAAGGCTTCAGCTAAAAAAAAATTGGAGTATCACAATGGCAGAAGAGCCTACTTGCTAATACTTGATGCCTGGCAAGGCTTATTTTCTTGTGCCCAAAGACAGGAATGTATGAGCAAAGGGAACACTCCAAGCCTACTGCAGTTCTTCCATCTTGCTCTATTTCTTCTACCGTGGAGGATTCTGCAACATCCCATGCTCTCTTGCACACAAGCACACACTTTAAAAACCTTGACAAAAGTCTTGTCAGGGTCACACAGACAAGAAGACACTAACTTTCTAAGTATAGGGAACATGAGGGTGGAGAACGTAGGTCTTCACACTGTAAAGCCTTGCAAGTGCTGACTTTCAGATATCTGCTGTTTTGTGGTTTGGTGTATATTTGTAGTTCTCTACAGGTAATGGTAGAATATGATGGTGCAAATATTTGCTCTGGTTTGCACCCAGAATGGATTAAAGGAACAGTGGCATTCTCAGATCTTAGTTCCCTGCTCTGGTTCTTTAATTAGAATTTGCCAGCTGCATTGCATTACAAACGCACCCCGAACAAGTGCATATGCTATTCTAGAATTAGAAAGGTCATGTGGATATGTCTTAAACCAAATCCAGATGTAGTTTGGGAGTCAGCCAAACCCAACACACTAATTACACTGAATTTATCATTTTTACTATATTTTTGCAGTCCTTGGGATTAGTAAATGTTGAGTTATCTAAGTTGCTACAACAGATTGTTGCTGGAGTCCTGTACAGTTCTGCACATAGGGCAGGAAGAATGAGTTTCACCTTCTTCAAGAAGCAAGAATTTCAAGCATTTCTTTCTGTTCTGGGGTGGGATATTATTACATCTATGTTTACTATAACGAGCTATAAATTACTCGTCTGGGG
>VXBP01009043.1:6319-32182 GCA_013400115.1 Rhinopomastus cyanomelas
GACCCTCCTGTCCTTGATGTGCCTGGAGACAGCCTCTAGAACATATTGTTCCATCACCTTTCCACATTCCCCCAGAAGAGAGTTTCTCTTTGGCATGTCTCCAGTCTACAAACATAGTCAAAGACAGAGTATTTATAGTCAAATATGTTTAATTCTTTATCACAAATATTGTCACCAGATCACAGCTTTTCTGAAATTAAGTTTTCCCCAGTCAGCATTTCTTGCTGGAATAACTTTTACCTGGATGGGATGAAGAAAAGAAACAACCAATCAACCCCGACCTTGGAGAATGTGCTTTGTCATGACAAATATGAAACGTGGGAAATCAATCACTGGCAGCCGTATTCCTCCAGAACTCATGTTTGCTCTGAACATACCAGAATCTGGGTAAGTCAGGCACAAGCCACACTGTTTTCTTGGCAAAAGGAAACCCCTAAGGTGTGGTAGGCACTAGAAAGGAGAGCAGACCAACCCATACAAGACATCATTACATCAGAAAAGGGAACGGCGCAATGATTAGAAAGTCAAAAACAAGAGTCAGTAAGGACAGACTGATGCAGTCTCCCCATGAGAAGACAGCAACAGCTGCTACAAGACTGATACACTTCACAAAAATATGGATCAAAACAAAGCTCCAAAACAGGATTGTTGTTCATCAGAGATCAATAGTGTTCTTTTAAATCATGCATTTTTGCCATTTTTACAAGTTGCTCCGTTAAGAAAATTTGGATTCATACCATAGGACATACTAGACGGATTGACCAAGAGATAAGTTAGTATCGTTCCTGACAGACAAGTTCTCTTGTTCCCTTCATTACAATCAAAATCAACTAATTACACTGAAATAGTATTAAGGTTGCAAAGTCAACATTCAACGGGGAGAAAACGCTATGCTAAACAAGCGCTGACAATTACAAGTGTCGAACCAACTGCTTTGAGTGGATATGAAATAAAATTAACAGATGGTAAGAGCATTCAGCTTTGATATTCCTTTTTACCTCAGTCACTTCTCTGCATCACATTTCCTTCAAATATGTCAATTATGCAAACCCTGAAGATGAGCTTTATAATCTTCAAATACACCATCCTATTTCATGTTGTAACAGCAACTACAATAACAGGTAAACCCCATCTGGTATTACCAGGAATCTTTGCTAATAAACCCATCTTGTTCAAACGAGTCACACAATGGCACTGCAGGCACCACAGTCTCTGCTCTACAATACCATCAGCCACAGAGCAAGGGATTCCCCCTCTGAATTCTTCATACAATGTCCTAAATTAACACCACGCGGGAAATTACATATGCTGCATCTTGGCTCCAACAGCCCTACTCTGTGAAGGAGAAGCATTTATGTAAAAGACTGAGGGGAACTTATGAAATCACCTTCCACGGCTACAAGCACAGTTAAGTCATCCTTTGTCCAGTGTTTTAAATGAATTCTAAGCTAGACTTTTATTTCACTTTCCATTCCAAAAAGATATTTGGGAAAAATCTTTATATACTTATTTGATTATTTAAATACCTGAGGTTTTAATCTGGCATTAAGGTTTTTTTACATATAGTTCCCATACAGTTTGAAAGAATTTCAAGGGCTAAATTTCTTCCTATTACCTGTTCCACAAGAAAAACATAAGCATGTTTTCAGCAGCACTGTAATTAACAAACGCCACCGTACTCTGCATTGTTGCAAGATTCTTCATGCACGCAGAACCCTTGTGATATGTTCTTAGTGTGTATGAACCGCACAGAGTCTTTAGAAATGCAAACAATCAAAAAAAGAGAGCCACTAGGGAAGCAAAGTAATAACATTAGCTAATGCCACACGGTAATGTTTATTTAACAAATGTGTTGCACGCCTGACATTTCCCCTGGCATCAATTTATTTTGTTTTGCTTTTCTCTGATAGCAGCACAAATGCATTTAAAATGTAAACTTGTTTTACACCTACCAAAGTGTATATACAATATAATAAAAACATATACCTCTCTCCATATCTTATGGGAATACATGCTGGAGATGCGTAGAAAGCCCAACAGCCAAAGTAAATGATCTAGATTACGGAAAATGTTCATTTTAGCTCTCCCAATAGCTACTAAACAGCTACTAAACCTGCAGTTGTCAGTGCACCACACATCACTGCATTATGTCATTTATAAAGTGCCATAGTGTGACAAAACGATGCTATCCGTCAGGTTCTAATCTTAACTGGAAGTGGCAGGGGAGTGGGGTGGATGGAAAGATATCTCTGCAGCCCATTCAAAATGGCAGTTTGAAACAGTTACAAATGGCAGTCTTCAGAAGTTTTATTTACTGGTCATTTGTAGAAGTGTAGACAGATGATTCCATGAACTAAATTTTAGCGTTTACACTTGCAAACTTCTCTGACCAAAAAAAAAGTGAAGTAAGATACACCTTTGCTACAAAGGTCTCTTGTGCCACCGTTACTTTCTTCGTTAGTGTGTCAGCCTTTTCAGGATCAGGACCTCTCTTCATCAAGAAAGCCAGGTTGGCCAGCTGTGTCCAAAAATCATCTTTCATTTCCCTTTTCTTTGTTTTCCAGAAGCCTCTTACTTTTGCTGCCTCACCAATGAGATCCCCAGTTTTGTGCCTCCTCTTCTAAAACACTCAAGTTCTGCCAGACAACACCAAGGACAGCACACTAGGCAAGACAACATAGCCTCTATCACACTTCATTACGTGCTACTGTCACAGAAAAATTTAAATTCCTCTTAATAGAAAGATAGTGACATGAAATTCGAGGTAACAGGAAAGAATAGTCCAAAGCATACACATGTAGTGATTTGCCACAAATTAGAAACTACCACTCCAAAACCATCAGATCACTGCTCAGCAGATGTCAGAAAATAGCTACTAAAAACCACAAAGAAGAAAAAAATGAGTTAAAACACATCAGCATGCCAACACCCCACCCCAATGGGATACAACTGTAAATCCAGGCACATACTGATCTTTCACTCCAAGTGCAGTTCTGGTAAACCTCATTAAAAAGAAAGCAGAGAGTCCACAAGAGTACAAGAATCATCAAGAACACAGAAAGCGTCCGAAAGGAAGTTCACCAAGTCTTCAGCTAGTCTCTTTCCCAGCAAAGAAGAGTAATGCTCATGTCTATCAAGTAACAAACGGTGAGGAAAAGGCAATGACAAGTCACCTGCCCATTACTTGTCATCTGGTTAACAAATAAAGCAGCACGTTTTAAAAACCTAAAAACAATTTTCTCCTCATTGTGAGACGTGCAACTCTGCCTGAGAGGGAGTAGAAGTCAAGAGTATAAATGAGACCAAATAAAGCTGAAAATAGTTCACGGTCCAATAATGACTACTTAAGAATCACAAAATCACTCTAGTCGGAAAAGACCCCTGGGATCATCGAGTCCAACCACGTACCCCGCCTTACATGTTCACGCCTAAGCCAGACCCCTCAACACCTCATCCAAACGATCTTTAAACACATCCAGGGAAAACCACCTCCCTGGAAAACCCATTCCAGTGCCTGACCACCCTTTCTGTGAATTGTTTTCTACTATCTACTCTAAACCTACCCTGTTGTAACTTGAACCCAATTCTTTCTTGTTCTATCACTAATTGCCTGTGAGAAGAGACCAGCACCAACCTCTCCACAACATTCCTTCCTTCAGGCAGTTGTAGAGAGTGATGAGGTCTCCTCTCAGCCTCCGCTTCTTCAAACTAAAGAGCCCCGGTTCTTTTGGTCTTCCCTCATAAGATTTATTCTCCAGTTCCTTCACCAGCTTAGTTACCCTCCTCTTCACGTGCTTCGGCACCTCCACATCTCTCTTGCATCGAGGTGCCCAAAATGGACAATAATCAAGATGTAGCCTCACTACAACAGACAAGATGCAAAGTTCTCTAGCGAAGGGCAACGAGGTTGATGAAGGAGGTGGAGCTTCTTCCTTATGAGGAGAGGCTGAGGGAGTTGGGTCTCTTTAGCTTGGAAAAGAGGAGACTGAGTGGTGACCTCAATGTCTGTAAATATTTGTAGGGTGGGCGTCAGGAGGATGGAGCCGGGCTCTTCTCAGTATCATCTAGTGATAGGACAAGGGGCAGTGGCTGTAAGCTGGAACATAGGAGGTTCCACATCATTAGGAGAAGGATACTTCCTCACAGTGAGGGTGACAGTGCATTGGAATGGGCTGCCATGGAGAGTTGTGGAGTCTCCTTGTCTGGAGACATTTAAAACCTGCCCGGATGTGTTCCTGTGCAACTTGGTCTAGGTGATCCTGCTGTGGCAGAGGGGATTGGACTAGATCTTTTGAGGTCCCTTCCAATCCCTAATGATTCTATGATTCTCTAATGACAGCAGCTGCAGAAAGATGCACAACAAGGAGGCTCCTTCCTATATAGCTCCCCTTTCCTATTCTCTCCACCAGCTTTTTTGATTGATTGGTGGCAGGAAGAGAATATTAGAGTCCTTTTGACTTTAGCATCTAGACATTAGTAAAAAAACATGAGCATTTCCCCACCCCACTTAGCATTTTGGACATGGGAAGATAAATCCTTACTCTCAAAGTAGCTGTTTCTAGAGGCAAAAGGTACTCCTATTTTCAAATTGTCCAGATTTCTTTAACGCTCCATTATGCATTTCTCCATCTCTCACACAGAACTGACCAGCCTGCATTTACACCTCTGGCAATCATTAGCTGTTTTCCAGGTGCAGAAATTTGGGGCAGAAGGTTTCACAGGAGAGAGAATACATCAAAATTATTACTTGACTCCAAAGGAAATTACAGCCTTCAACGCATCTGCATGGGCCCATACCTCCAGTTGCAAGCCAGAGCTCTCAGAAGTTGAAGAATGAAAGTACACTGACAGGAGAAGAATGTTTAACGGGGAACTGTACACATGTATGAATTTCTGACCAGACCATGATTTATATTACCAAGCTAATGTTTTGTTAGCTGTCCTTAAGGAGGAGGCCTGGCTCTAGCAGCTATTTCCTAACATGTCTTGCTGCTATTGCTGCCACAGCAGAGTCTGGAAGAGTACACCAGGATATGCCACCATATGGTCTATTCCCTCAGTTGCTCAGCTTCATCTACTTTCTTCTGCCATAGAAGTGCAGCACGGGTGTGCAAAAAACCCCCCGAACCATTTCATGAAATAGTATCCTTCTAGGTCTAACACATAATTTAAAAGTCTGTTAGCCCAGGTATAAATATCAGTGTCTACTTATTTGACTGATAAATCCTTTACCTGGCATGAAACCAGGATGCTTATGTTTTGCATTACATGAAGAACGCTTTTTAAGTCTGCATGCAATAATAGTTACAGCTGAATATTCTTAAACTCACTAATGGCAAACAGACATATGTGTAGTACACTGCTACTCACTGTTAGTACGTACACAGTACATGGGTTATACTTAAGAGCAATTCCTGCTGGGTACCAGTAGTACAACAGATGAGCTAGTTCCATACGGTTATTTCGCATCTGTTGTCTAAAACCAGTTTAGGTATTGTTCAGTATAAAGCAAACAACCAAAACCACACCTTATTAGCTGACCACAGCCTGTCACACCAACACAACTCTCTCCCATCTATCACCAGAACAAGCACCAAGTAAAAAGAGCTACAAAGTGGAAGACACCTTCGTTGTCAGGCATCCAGTTCCTTGGTACTTTTGTCCAGTTTCACATACTCTTGGCTCTGTTATCCTTGCAGCAAACTCTAATCTTACTCAGTCAGCAAAAGAAAACTGAACATCTTACACAGCTGAAAATTTAGTCACTATAGTTATTCCACATTTTGCAGCTTGATATAACGAGCCTTTATCATTCTTCCTTCTAAACAGTGTTCTTTCCAGAAATGGGGGGATTGGACTAGATGATCTTTCAAGGTCCCTTCCAATCCCTAATATTCTGTGATTCATGCCAGACTAACACGTTACTGACTATAGCGTATGTTGCTTTCTTTCAGTTCTTCAGTGCCAGAGCTGTTTATCCTCACGTAGAATCACTGCAGTCCTTCCTTTGCCACAACCATTTTCCCCAAACTGCTAGACGCCTTTGTCCATGTCTGCTACTGGCTCTATGCCAAGTTTAACAACCTTGGAAAATTACAGACAAGATACCCTACTGTGAGTCCATGGCACAATCATCGTATGATTTTTGAAGTGTCAGCTGTAGACAATGTGCCAAAGATGCTACTCCTTGAAACCCCACCTTATCTTGGGATTCTGCTCCGTAAAGCCTCCCCTGCGGCCCACAACAGCATCTATGAATCCTTCGGTTTCAGCGCGTACACTATTTTCTAAAGTGGTATTCATCGCCTGAAAAAGATTTTTATGCATTCATACTGGGGGTGCTTCCTTGTCCCCGCACATGACAAATATACCAGAATATTCTACAAAACACAACAGTGAGGCGGGAGTCTAACTCAATAGATAGGAAAGTAGTAACACCCTAGGACTGCCAGAACCACTGCCAACACACTTGGTGCACATAAGAAATGTACTCTTACATCAGCACTCACACAGCAAGTCAGAGGAATACACTGTCTGTGGGAAAATACTTTTATTCAAGGAAGTAGGGAAAACAACACAACACTGGTCATATGCCAAGGTAACGCACACAAGGAAACCTAGAAGCCATTTGCCAAGTATGACAAGTAACCAGACCACATACACACACTTTGGATATAAACACAGGGGACAGAAAGAAAACACTCCCTCATTCTGCTCCCAACCCCCCAAAAAAAATCCAACCAAACAAAAACCTCACAACCAAAAAAGGGCTTTTCCTTCACCTGATGGCTTTGGGAGTCTTCTCATGCTCTTTGTGGTGGGATTTCTCATTGCTGATCTTCATGAAAAATAATTCTGGCTTCTCAATGCCATCTTACCTTCACCCACACAAAACAGACCAAGTGAATTGTTCCTCCTCATTCCACCCACACCAATAAGAAAACAAACCTGAGGTCATGACTTGTTGTTTCTCGTTTCTCAGCGTCCACATCCACAGAGACAGAATACTCAAGTCTCGGTAGAAATTAGTATACTTCTCCCACCTGGGTTAATAAGTCCCAAACTTTACTGAAACCAACTTAAAAATGCACACGTCTTAACCACACCCTGGCAAAAAGGTACTCAAAGAGATTGTCAGGCATTTTCTTGTGCTCACTGTGGAGATGATTGTGTGTCCAGATACAGCATGACTAGAACAAAAACACCTCTTCACCAAGTCTGGGAGTGGAACCCAGAGGTTTAAAGTCACATCACTGCTCCCAGGAAAGCGATGCTCTTTGCAAGATTGCTGTGCAGAGGAACAGTCTGCGGGTAGGTCATGTTGTTTCTTTGCAAAGAAAGCAAATGACATTATTGAGCTTATTTACCCTTTGAGTTGTTATGTAACGTGTACGTTTTTAAAAATAATCATCTGCATTATACAGTTTGTGACATCACGAAAGAGTCTTCAAAGTACTTTTTAAACTGTCCCAGTTATATATGTGAAAAGAAACTATAAAAATCAGAATGAAAGAACAATTCTTAAATTAGTACAAGGGCAGAGCAACAGCTTTTTTCAAAAATGGCTTTTATGCTGAACATGTTTGCAGTTTTCAAATTTATGGGTGTAGCTGTCAACATGTATATTCACTTTTAGAATACCGTCCTGGCTTAATGAGGTCTCCTGGAATGATTTATTTTAATAAAAAGTTGACATGCTTACATATGTGCTTTCCACCTTTCTACTTTTTTGTACATATCTGCACCAATCTTCAGCACAGAGATCACAGCTAAGTTTACTTTTAAAACTTTATAGCGCATTTGAGTTCTTCAACATTTACCAGGAAGCTTCCATTGAAACTTCAAAGCGAAATTATTACAGCTAACCCTTAAAATTAACAGATCTGTATCTTCAGCATAAGAAGCTCAAGCCAAAGAAGCCACACAACAGCTGCGTCTTAGGGGCAAGCCCCGTGATCACAGCACACACCACGCATCTGTATCACTTCTTTCTGTCTCACTGTCTTTCCACCTGTCTCCATTCTATGCTGCTGTTCCATTCAGCAGAGCACAAGAAGACCAGAATCAGAAAACGCCCCCTCCTGCAGAAACCACCCTCCACCTGCAGAACAAAGGTTCCTCAGGCTGCTGAGTTACTCAGCAGCAGTGCTGGTGTTTCACTGGCTCAGATTGCTCCATGAGACCGCGCAGGTGACTGACGGTGGCAATTTTCGAATTCACACACCTCTCTACAAGAATGCCTCGTACTCACGGGTCAGCCAGTTGAAGACTCCTACCCCAGCCCAAGCAGCTGAAGTAGTTGCTCTTCTCCTACTTCCTCCATCTCATCTTCTCATTCAACCTTCTGCTATTTCAAGGTTAAAACTGCCACTGCCTACTTGGCTAAACTGTCACTTATCTAGCTTTTACCTGGAGCTCGCAAACCCACAAACGCTCATCACAAAGTAAACGGTACTTTCCTCTTTTCTCTAGAGGAAATTACAGGAAGATAAATAACAGATGAAGTAATACAGGTAAAACTAGAAATAATTACAGAAGGAAAGAAAAGTTGAAAGCCCAGAAAAATGTCAACAGTTAAGGTTCTTGTAGCTCCTTGGACTCCCTGCACTTCTACATTCATGCTGAGTGATACTGTCTTACTTCAAGGGGGAGTCTGAGTAGAAGTGGAACATTTCACTTCCTCACAGAACCACCTAGAACTACTATTTCACAAGCCCCTGTTATCTTAGGGAAAGGGGTAACACAGCTCAACTGCACTCCTTTGCCATGGGGAGGCCCTTTTAAGGACCACCTGTACAGCAGACACTCTTTGAATTAACATGAGCTTTGTTACTAGCAAAGAAATACTAAACAGTTAGATCAGTCCCAAGTCCGTGGTGCTGTGAAACAAGCACCATTTACAAAGTCTATCTCATACTGTCACAAAGCCAAGGCCACTTCAACTATAGATTCCTACTGCAAACCATTTCTTGTAAAGAAGCCTTTGGGTTGGTTTGGGCTTTTTTTTTTAGGTTTTTTTCAACATGTTTTTTCAGTTGGGCTTTTTGTGCCTCTTCCTTAGACACGTACCACAGAACAATTAGAGCAAACAGTGTTAGTAATGTCTAAAAGTACAGAAGACACAAAACACCCTTAATTTTTACCTCACCTTCATATACTGTCCTTTACTTACCTCAAAAACTGAGATGAATACTCTTCAGTCACAGTGACCACAGTCTATCATCAAATACAATGTCAGCTACAAATTCCACTTCAGCACCAACTGAAACATCACCTTATTACACTTTGTAAATTTCCACAAGCCCTCAAAGTTATTTTTGATGTCTTTGACTCTGATCCTGCCAACACTTACACACATTATCATAAACACAGTGAAATCCATAGCATTATGTACAGCACACAAACAAGTGTGTACATCATTTCAGAAATAAGGAGTTAGTTAATTGCTTGGTACAGAAGCAAACTCTGTGTACAGGTTAGGAAAAAATAAAAATTAAAAAAAAAAAAAATCACTCCAACAGCATGTCTATTGTTGTTTCAAGTGCTGGTATCTCTTTTAAAATTCCTTCCTTACCCTTCCATCCTCCTACACATATCACCTCCTTTACATTCCCCTTAAATGCCTAAAAATAACTAACTATGCATATGGTCTGAGCACCAGAGCCCTACACCGTGTAACTGGGGAGAAAATATTCTCGTTTGAATAGCTGACCTCACATCCATCATCAGAAAAGCTTCTTCCACAAGTTACTTCCCAGAACTTGCACATTTAGCATAGGCTGTAGATTTGGAAATAACAAAGCTCCACACAAATTTACAGAATAAGGTGTTTTTGGTTAAAAAAAAAACAACCACAGATTAACAAAAACCTTGCTCCAACCAGTGTAGACTTCATGAATCTTTTTCTCCTACATCCTAAAAGAGAATTGAAATGACTTATTTGCTTTTTCTTTTTTTAAGGAGTTTTCTTTATGGTAGAAAGTTTTCACCACCATTCAACAACGATCTAAACTTATGCTGTGACTTGTCGGCACATCAGCCTACCTCGTACTCAGGAACGCAGGACTAAGAACTTATTCTTTTGTTCACCTTCAGCCATGAGAAAAGAAGGAGGAATCTGTCCTTTCAATCCTCTGCAGGGAACTTGCCTACCCCAGTTAATACTCCTTCCTCTGCTCCTTGTCCTTCCGCAAGAAGGTAGCTGATATAACAGAAGGTGAAGCTTAAATACACTTGTGAGAAGTGATGTTTCAACTTAGCTCAGAGCAAGGAAAAAAAGCAAGAAAGTAAAGTTGTACATCTGAGCCAAGACACCTCCCAGAGAACTAAAAAAAAAGCTTCCAGGACTGTGGCCTGCTAAGGAAGTTCCAAGGTCACAGCCTAATTTCACACTATCAAAGAGGTACAACTGCTGTTTTGGATGCAGAACAACCATTTTTACTTAGACTGATCCTCCACAGGAAGAGTCTAGCCATGCAGGTTCAGTGGTGATGGCAGCACAAACACCTCACCCAGGCCTCATTCCAGAGCAGGCTGTGCTTCAGCTCCGGTGCTTGCCAGGGCTGCTAGGGCCAGGGCTAGAGGCTCACTCAGCGCCTCGCAAACGAGGCCGAAACAAGCTTTGAAAACCAAAGCACTTCAAAAAGAGGACAAAAGGACAACAGGCACCTGACAGTCTCCCCTTATGCTTTCCCCTGCCCACCTCACGCCTCAAACCTTGAAAATTAAACAATTCGCAGTATCACAGTAATGATAAGGTTGGAAAAGACCTTAAAGATCATCCAGTCCAANTCCCTTGACCTGCTGGCCACACCATTCTTAATGCAGGCCAGGATGCCACTGGCCCTTTTGGCCACCTGGGCACACTGCTGACTCATGTTAAGTTTGTGATTCTGTGATTAACTCTGAACGCTTGCAGCTGGTGGAGCTCATCAACCTCACCTGGGGGGTGGCTCCTCCCCTGCCAGGCAGCAAAGGGCTTGCACCCTCAAGAGAAGCCAGTGTAGGTCCTCAGCTTTCATGCCTCATTCTCCGCAGCTCACTTCCATGGGTTACCTAGGCCACAGTCTTCATGCAGCGCTGCACCAGGCAGGCCAGAGGTAGGGCTGTAAGGAGTGAGAGGAGTGTTAGCTCTACCTGCTGCACTGGGGCTGCTGCCCACCCGCATTCACTCAGCTTGCTGCCAGCTGCCAGCACACAGCCAGGTCTCCTCATCCCCCACATCCTCTCACAATGGTGATACAGACCATCCAGCACACCGCATGCGCCTGCGTACAAGCAGATGCTGTAAGCTGCAGCCACCATGTTGGCCCCTTCTGCACCACAGCTGGTGCTGTCTGCCCTTGCTGCCCCTCGAAGCTGTGAGGGTCCTCTGCTCTCAGAGAGGTGTAAAACCAAAAGCCAGGGCTGCCTCTTCACTTCAGCTACTCCCATAACAGGCAAAAAGCTCTTAAGCTCTCTCACGTGGGAAGGGAGAACAGGCCAGTCGCCTCCAGAGCCAGCCCTACAGGTTCAGCTGCACCAGGCTGGTCAGTCCAGGCTCTGGCCCCCAAATGCGTCCAGCTGCTGTCTGCAGCACAGCTATGGTGACGCTAGCTTTTCTCATCACCCCAAAAAACCAGAAAAAACCAGCTGTGGGCGATAGCTCTCTTCCAAAAACTTTGCCTGGCATTTGCCATGCTCCAGGGCAGTTCTCTGGTGGCATTCACGGACCAGAGCAGTTCTCAGAGACACCCCGGGGTTGCTTGCACATGTAAAATGCAGGACACACTTAAATATTGTTAAAACCACATCTTCGTATGATTTCATTTTTCACTTAGAGGAATCATCTGTATGATCTGCATTAATCACATAAAGTTCTGTTTTGAAAATATGAGTCACCAGTGGATAGAGTTTTCCCAAATTGCTTAAAAGATTAATAAAATAATCAACTTAGTAGAGGAGAAAAGAACCACAAACTATTCCTGTAAGGAAATCACTTTATTGCCTATACATGCAGTGAGCTGTTTTAATACTCAGGTTCACTGCCTCCTCTGCATTTAATCTCTTCCCTTTTATGTCCTACTCTGATATTTTTTTTAAAGACTTTCAGGCTTTTTTAAAATTAATTATACAAATCATTAGTATTAAAAAGGTAATATAATGGTTTCAAGAACAAGCTTCACAGACTATCTGCATATTTAATCATCTCTGCTAATAAATTTTTAATCACTCATTGAATTCAGGTTCTTGTCTTGAAGCTTAACTTGATAACAAACTAGCAACTGGTAGAACTAATTGGTACAGAGTAAGTGAATAATTTATAAGAGGAGAAAGCACTGGGTGTTCTGGAGGTGTGCAGGAACCACAAGTCACAGATCTTTCTGGGAGGAAGCAGGAAAGCAGTGGCTGATGACAGGAATTTCGTGATGCACTGCTGACATCCAGAGGCCAGCGGTCAATACTGTTCACGTACGTGAGCCAGGCCGTAGCGCTCGCCACAAAGCCAGCTTCACTCCGTTTCAAATATTCATGCATCTCATTAAAGCTCCCATTAATTGCGCTACCGCACACAGTGATCGCGCAGAGCCCGTAAGTGTTTAACCTCTGAGAGCCTGTAAGTATCCTCACGTAGTGGAGGATGTCCCACCCTCGATGACTTCGGTGAAAGAAACGGACTGGATTAAAGAGCATTACAGGGATGGGAGTACGAAATACGCGAGCAGTGATAAAAAATCACTGTTTCATTAACCAAACAGAAGTGCTGACGTAGGATTTGTCTTGCGCTTTCATAAACTAAAGCAATACAGGCAACAATAATTACGTGTAAGGCTCCTTACAGACAAATGCTAAGCTGCTCTGCAAGCTGCATCTATGAAACAAGGTTTAAACAGTTACAACTAATTGGTGGATGTGTGGCTTCTATTTAGGTGAAGATGAGTAGCTTTCAAGTAGCGTAACAACAAAAAAAAAAAGGCTATTCTCTGGAAATAAGCTGATTTGTGTCTTAAAATGAGACACCCCAAACTGACTCACACTACAGAACAAGTCTACCCCCAGGGGAGCACAAAATGCTACAATTCTTAAAGCAGGATGTAGCAGACAACATTTGACAGAAATTCAATTATCCTTGAAAGATCCCCCTTGCAGTTAGTTACATATGTAATCCTCTTCTATTTAATGGGTTAAAGCTCTCTTTCAAAACATTTAGCGCAATGAAGGGAGGACTTGCTGCATTTGAAAAAATGAATTAAGTGATTTAATAAGATGGTTAACTAAAAACACTCAGAAGTTAAAAAATGCTATTTCATGCTGCCCATGCAACCTTAATTCTGGCTGTGTATGTATGTACGTTACAAAAGACCGGTGAATTAACTTTTAATCTCCTTTGAGCCAGTAAGATTTTAAGATTGGAAACTAAGGCACAAAGGGCATGCCAACACATACAACGCTGAGCTTTAGAGCAATCTCTGAACTAGCTCACATCTTGCAGAGCAGAGCCCTGCAGGGCTAATTGCCCCACATGGAAAGCTGAGCCTGTACACTCACACTGCTTTTGGTTCTTCTGCATGGCAATGCCACTTAGTTCTTCTTCCTGGCACCGGACTGCAGAGACACACTCACGCAAATCTAAGATTTTTAAACCTTGTAAAAGCTTTTCAATGAAGTCATTTTCAAACATGCATTTGAATTTCCATCAGGAAGTTTAAGACTGCTGATTCTGACCTCCGCAACGCAAAGCTAAAAATATACCACTTCACTGGGTATTAAAGTCTCTGCAAACAATATAATTTTCAACTGTAGTTTCATTTAAAAAAATTCCCCAAAGCAGTCTCTAAATGCTCTACGAGGTAGATATAAGATTGTCCACATTTTAGTAAAAAAACCACCGCAGACAGATGGACTAGATTCTCCAGAATACGACTGATTTTCCCCTCATCTGTTCGGAACTCCTGATCAGCCAATTTTCTTTGCGAAGCCAGACAGCAAAGAGCCCCAATTCCTAATCAGAAGCCACAGTTCATACACTGAAATTCTGTTTCAACAGCATTGCCTGCACCCTCAAAGAACTTTATGACCAGACATGTCCTGCAGGGCAACACACAAACAACAAGATTCTGAGAAGGATCTATTAGTTGCTAGCATGGATCTGCAAGTGTGCATCAGCCACCAGGGCCATTTCGCATGCTCTACAGTAGCCTGGAATATCACAGGTTTGGTGGGTTGGTTGGTTGGTTTGTGAGGCAGGGCTGTCTGTGTTTTTACCCACTAAGACTACTTCTTTCAAGCTTCTTTGTCCAGGTACACTTAAACAAGGAGTTAGCCTGTTGTTGTAATTTAAACACCAAATTAGATTTTATTAGTTGTGCTGGTTTGGTTCTTATGGCACAGCTATGACCAGCCATAGGGAAGTTCAGGAAAGATATGTGCATTTATTAAAAAAACATACACTGTGTCACTCTCAGCAAGATTTCAGAACAGAATTTAAGAGAGCTGTCAAAGTGCAGGAGGCAACACTTTGCAGAGTAAGGAACCTTGAATAAGAAACCAGTTTAAAATATTAAAAAGACATGTGCGTTCAGCAATACTGCATTTTACTGGAGTTTCCTTCTTATGTTGGGGTTTTTTTCCCCTGTGGAAAAATATGAACTAGGCAAAGATTCTTGATAGGTGATGTTTCTGCACCATGTGACATAATCCTCTGAAATATTGTGTCATCCAGCTCTGGCCCCTCAGTTCAAGGACGCAGAACTGCTGGAGAAGAGTCACCACAGAGTCACAAAGATGATGGAGCGGAGCACCTCCTTTATGAGGAAAGGCTGGGGGAGCTGGGTCTCTTTACCTTGGAGAAGTGGAGAGTGACGGGTGACCTCTGGAGCCAGGCTCTCCTCAATGTCATCTAGTGATAAAACAAAGGGCAATGGGTCTAAGCTGTGGGGTCTCCTTCTCTGGAGATGTTTAAAATGTGCCTGGATATGCTCCTGTGTGACTTGGTGTAGGTGATCCTGCTCTGGCAGGCAGATTGGACTAGATGATCTCTCAAGGTGCCCTCCAATCCCTAATGTTCTCTGATAGCCAACCTGATAGCCTTTGATGAGGGCATAACCAGGTAGATGGATGATGGCAGAGCAGTGGATGTAATCTATCTTGACTTAAGTAAGGCTTTTGACGCAGTCTCTCACAGCATCCTCGCAGACAAACTGAGGCAGTGTGGCCTGGATTTTCGGGTAGTGGGGTGGATTGTAAACTGGCTACAGGGTAGAAGTCAGAGAGTGGTGGTCAATGGGACAGAGTCTAGTTGGAGGCCTGTATCTAGTGGAGTGCCCCAGGGATCNGTGTCCAGTTCTGGGCTCCTCAGTTCAAGAGGGATGTGGAGCTGCTGGAGAGGGTCCAGCGTAGGGCAACGAAGATGATGAAGGAGGTGGAGCACCTCCCTTATGAGGAGAGGCTGAGGGAGCTGGGTCTCTTTAGCTTGGAGAAGAGGAGACTGAGGGGTGACCTCATGAATGTCCACAAATATTTGAGGCGTGGGTGTCAGGAGGATGGAACTGGGCTGTTCTCGGTGTCATGTAGTGATAGGACGAGGGGTAATGGTTGTAAGCTGGAACATAGAAGGTTCCACATCAACCTGAGAAGGAACTTCTTCACGGTGAGGGTGACAGAGCACTGGAACAGGCTGCCCAGGGGGGTTGTGGAGTCTCCTTCACTGGAGATGTTCAAGGCCCACCTGGATGTGTTCCTGTGTGACTTGGTTTAGGTGATCCTGCTGTTGCAGGCGGATTGGACTAGATGATCTTTCGGGGTCCCTTCCAATCCGTAGTGATTCTGTGATTGTCTTCTCTGCTAGGCCCAAAGGTGACAGGTACTCTCTCACTGAGCATTTAGCTTCTCTCCCAAGCATGCTTGCAAAGAATACACATACAAATTATGGCAAAATGTTCAAATAACCAATTAGAAATGGGCTGCAGCAGACAATTCATGATCTAAGATGATAAAGACCATGTATGCAAACGAGAATATTTTTATTTTATAGGAATTTCTGAACTAATACTAGGCCTCAGAAGTAACCACATTATTAAACTAAATCTAAAGAACTTTTAATTAAAACTGTATCTTTGCGATTACAATTTGAAATTATCTTTGAGGTTTAAGTGTGAAATTTACTGGACTGTGAAGAGTTTACAGTGTAATGTAATGAGCTGAGGCATCACATATGCTGCATCTTCAGTAGATGTTATGAAGAGCAGCCTTCTTAAAAGAACTTTAGCATCTGTATTTGCATACCAGAGGAAGAGGTCAATTATCACAGCGCTGTTCTTATGACTGCTCTCCACAGACACACAATAAGAAAACCATAGGCTACAGTTACCCTACTACTCTGATGCTTCCATCCACATGACCTTCACATTGCTGTTCTTCAGGTCCATCTTACTGTATCCATCGCCCAGGCTTCCTTCCCCTTCTCTCCCCACCAGCTCCTACAGCAGAACAGCTGGTTGTGTGTGACAGCCAGGCAGCTAAAGGGAACGCAGGAATGAGAAGCTGGCTTCAATGTGATGGCCTATCTCCAAGCAATACTTCGCGCTCCAGTTTTCACTCCAAGTAAAGATACCCAGAGCCTGGTCCTGAACTCCTGAAATAGATTAAACCACGACAGCAACGCTTTTTTCAATCGGAGCCCCGTTCCACTTGAGTTCAGGGATACAGCAATGTAATTCAAGTTCAAAACACAGACACAAAAGCACTTCTATTGCTACGGTGCAGTTGAGTAACAGTTCTTTTTAGCTTCAGTGTTAGGGGTTTGGGAATCTCTAAAGACTGACTGGCAGCAATTTTAACATTTGTATTCTGTGATAATAAGCTAGGAACCAACTGTAATACATTCTCAATAGGTTTTCAGCAATGGGTAAAGTTCACTGGATTTACCTTTATTTGTAAGTATTGTAAATACTGTAAAGTTTTAAACATTCTAACATTGCCTTTATTTTGTAATTGAAGCTGATTCCCTCCCCAGTACTTAACAGGGCTCTCTTTCCCTTGCTCCACGTCAGACCGTAGGTATCCACTAAACCACGTTACGCACGACGTGACACCTTATGGATGTTTACACATATCACACACAAGTAAGTGATACTCCAGCCCTGCATGAAGACATACATTTAGTCATTAGAAAAAAACATCCTTTAAAACATCGGAGCAGTAATAGCACAACTCAATAGAATTGATCAGTTATAAGTCGTTTTAATGATTTTTCACTTTTTGTTTACGATAATCCTCAAAGTTGCATTCAAAAATATAGTGCAAAATATTTATTCTTTTTATTTACAAATAAAATGTGCAGTTCAGCATCTTATCCTAACCCCATTTCTATATGTGACAAATACAAATGATGAGAAACATCCAGAGACAAAAAACTATTTAAATCTAAGAACAAGGATCTTTCTTTCAGTTTTATTTTTGTAGAAGATACACAGTATTAATTTTAAAAATTGTTTTCAGTTGAAAAAAAACCTCAAAGATGTCCAAGACAACACTGAAGAATTACACAGTGAAGAATGTATTTTTAGACCATAAAGTTAATTTTGCTGTGACAATCACAAAGCAAAGTCGATAACTGTATCGAATAGAATTTTGAGATTCTTTTTTGCAGCTTAAACACAGAATCTTGAAAATGTAACATTTTTTCCCTTCTTAAACGAGTTGCTTTTAGGGGAAAAAGTATTCTAGTATCTTCCTTTCCCTCTGATGAAACAAAAGATGCTTTGGTTAAAGAGCAATTCGTGCACAATAGTGTTTTAACTTGCAAGGCAGTACTCCTTTATTAAGTTGGTAGAATTCTACTAGCTGGATGAGATCAGTAAATCGGGTATGACCATCATCAAGAGTATAGAATAGCTTCCCATCATCTTCCAACTGCAAAAATGGAAAAACAAGACAGAGTAAAATCTTTCTGCTATCAGACTTCCTGCCAAGTTGAATACTTTTTGAAGAACTCTTCCGATAGGCCAAGTCATAACCTTATGACTACTGAGAGAAGGAAAAATACAGTGACCATTCACGGCAAGATCAAAACCAACCAACAGAACAACAACGTATTCTTTAACTTCCTCTTTACATTACGTACACCCCTAAAAGGGAAGGACAGTTAAACAGCAATATTCTTTGCCCTAACAGTACTACTTTGTGCATTTGCTTTAGAATAATAGCTGGAATTAATAGGAACACTGAGCTTTTACAGTGACAAGAAACAACCAAGTTCCAACTAGGTGGTATTTGGTACACAAGACACTGTCCATCACTCACGTAACCTGTGTGATGTCGTGTTATGTTCTTTGTGGTAGGAAGAAAGGATCGCTATGGCTCCAAATGCTTGTGTTAGCAGAGATTCAGGGAAGGAAGAAGAAATTGCAAAACACACTGTGGAAGATACCATTAACTTTTAGATGCTTAAAAATGTAGTCAGATTTCCCTATTCCAGGTGCATCAGTACTTGCACAATGTGTATTGCACTTCTGACCGTACAGTGTCTTATTTCCTCTACTGCTGTTATGTCTAGTATCAGGAAGCTTCAGTACCACAGCAGTTACACAGTACTGATGTAAAGAGAAGGTAAAACAAAGCTATTTAGATGTTTTTGGAATAAAAAGGAGAAAAAAGACATTTTACAGAACTGAGGGAGCAGTAAGCAGATCCTGAAGCAGCAGCAGCACAGAGTAACAGATGTTGTGCTCGGGAAAGACACAACTAACCCACCTGAGTAGAAACGGATGGAGAGGACGTAATTAGCTTTCTTACCTGTAAATAAGATTTCTCATCTGAAGTACCTGCTGAACTGCTTACAACTCCTGGTTACTCTACCCCTTTCTATCATGTCTGGAAGTAGTTTGTAATTTCTTTATTCACAGACTTTGGTCAACCCAGGTCACACACTGCTAGTTAAGGAATTACCAGTGCATGCATGTGTGAATTCCTGAGCTCCAGCCAAGAACCTGAAAGAGGATTAGCATCCATCAGGCTTTCCTTATGCATGCAATTTTCCTGCCAACACACTGAAGACAAGGAAGAGTTGACAATTCAGATGTCTGTTGACTGTGATTTCATTTTTAGCTTATTTTTCCCCCTCTAAGTTAATCCTAAAGTTTGAAATTAATACCAGATTGGTAATGCTAAAGCAATCAAGATTTTGCAAAGTAAGAACTCATTATCAAAGTTGCAGTGCTCTGACACCTAACACTTCTTCTAAACTAAAAAGGCTATTAGAGAGACAATGCATTATAAACAGACAGCCCCACAAATGTGTCTTCTGCATGAACTAAAGGACAGCTAATTTCAGAATAGATTACACTGAAGTTAACTTGTATCAGCTCAGGGTAGTAAGACTGAAGAATACATTTAAGTTATTTGGGTTCTTCAATAGTCACAGTACGGGACTGAAACCGCATCCCAAAGGTTTTCTTTGGCACTTGTTGCAGTCTATTTCCTGCCACCCATGTGCAATCCCTGTTGCACAAGCTCCCAACGTAACATGTGGGAGAAACCTGACCTGGTAGGCTGTGTGCTCTACCTGAAAGGGGGCGTTTTCAAACGGGGTATAGGCTGAAGCAACCTAAAATATAGGAGGGAAAGTAATTAATGACTTTTAACTGACACAGACGTTTTCTAAATGACATTTGTTTACATCTAGTAGGAAAACTGCTCTGCTCTTCCAGTGACGAGAAAAAGAGTTTTGAAGAGTAGTATTTGAAGGTAATCTTGATCTCAAAGCTTCCGGCTCACTGCCGTTAACAAAAAAAGCCTTGTTAGAGAATGGTCACTTCATTTAGAAGGTCAGCAGCAACTGGGAGCTAACCTTTCCCCCTGCTCTAAAAATACTTCTAAAAATATTTCTGCCATGAGGTACCGAATGCAAGTGGAAATCAAATGATAGCGAGAGACTGAATTATGCCTATGTTTGGAGAAGAAACAGTTTCCATATTCACATTTGCTCTCTCAGTTAAGTTGTTCTCATTGCAATTTTTTTTGCTGGTAAACTAGCATAGCATAAATTGCTTGAAGAACAGTATTTTTACAATGCAGGTTTTTCACTGAAGTCATGCAGGTGGTCTTCTAGACTATCAGCATGGAAATAAATGATTCGGGTCTGTAGAAAAATCTACATCAGAACAAAGAAATCCTGTGTCCTACAAAGGTCTTGTAACAGGTGATCAAAGACTGAGCTTGCATGTGTATGATTATTTCCTCAAATGTGCTGCTTACATCTGCAGAAGAACATTAGAATTGAATGGACAGTATTTTTGAAGGGAAGAGGAGACTCATACAGAGAAAACTGACCATAACAGCAGCTTTCTGCTACATTTGCCCTTAGAGAAGAAAAAGTCTATTTCCTGATAGGGGAAGAAAAAGTAGTGTCTTAAATGTAAGAGTTAAATGAAAGCCCAACGAGTAGATTCATCCAGTATTTGTATAGAGTTTGGAAGGTCTTCTAAAGGACACAACAGGTAACCCAAAGTAAACAGCAGAAGCACCCACTGTCAACAGAAACACAGATATTTTACACCTGGGATTCCAATCACAGAACAAACACCACTGCTTGTACCCAAACACAGTGAAAATCCTGGGCAATTCTTTTAACTAACATGGATTCATTCCTTTCCTCCTGCCAAATAATGCTTCAGTTCTATTCTACAGAAACATTTTTAGGGAAGGGTATGAGCCACCAGTCCCAGGTAAGACACAGAGATCTGGTGAATGATCATAGGGGATCACCAGATCAGAAACAAACAAAAGAAAGGTTTCTACTCAGAAAAATGCAGGAAGACACATGTGATCTGGAAGCAGGGTTCTTGTGAAGACAGAAGAAAAAGCTGAGTTATTTCAAGCACCCATGTCTAGAAAGGTGCTAAAGTGTTTCTGGTTTCAACAAGAAAAGGAGCAGGTGATAAAAACAGCCTAAACAATCTCTGGAGAGAGTGGATGTGATGAGGAAAGGTGGCCATTCTGGCAGGAGAACTGAATGCTATCTTCCTTAAAAACTGAAGGAAATATTATTTTGGTTTAGGAAATTTCATCTTACCTGTAAGTAGCTGGACTAAATAAGGACACCAATTTTTGGTAAACTTGCCCCCTCCCCCCAGAGGGGATTGAGAGGTCAGCAAACAGCATTTGACTCCAAGCTATCCTGTACAGATGAGGCAGTAAGATACACTCACATACACGTTGTATGTGCAGTCTGCCTTAACAGGTGACTAAACAGAAATTTTGAACATCGAAACCAAAAAGGCAATATGACCACTGGGCATCCATACCAGTTCAAATAGGGTTGTATATCTCAACACACTTTTTAGGATTTCATGGCTCAGCTTTTTAGCAGTAAAGTTCAAAAATGTTCAACTGTACTCATGAGTAATGGTTATTTTAGTGATGCAGCTATTACATCTTCCATATTACAGCAGAAGAAAAAAAAATTCATCAATATTCTTCAATCACAATTATTCCAAATTTTTTTGTTTACAACTGTATTTAGGAAGTGAAAAAAAATTACTTACCGGTACAATTTGAAAATGCTTTATTTTTAATCCATGACTCAATGACAAAACGAATGTTTTGGGGTTACTTTGGCTATCACGTACCAGGAATACCCTAGAAGAGATTGGAAACGTTCACAGCAAGATCACTCCGGAGAGCCTTTTGTAAACACCGAGTTTAAACTGTTTTAAGTTCATTACAGTAAGCATTAATCAAAAGTTACACTTTTAATATGCAAGTTACACTTTTAATCAGTATTTCTTTGCAAATATGTCACTGCAAATACTTTTTCCTGAAATTCTTCACCTTGTCTACCATGTGAAAAAGACGCATTCCTGGGAAGGATGCCACTGTAGGTGTTAGATTTTTACACCGCACAGAATTACAATGCTTCTCCTCAGACAGAGTTTGCGCTTTGAACAAAATGTTTCTTCGGACTCTGACAGTTACCGAGGCCACAAGTGTGACAGGGAATATGCAAAGGAGAGTTCAACAGGAAGTGCGCAGAAACGGTAATGTGAGAGATGCCAGGAGGATTCTCACATTCAGAAATACACAGTCGCTTCTGCACATTGGCAAAAAACCCTCTGGGACATAGCTACGCTCTGCTCATCTGATGGCATCATTATGCAAATGACAGCACTCTCAACGGACAACAGTGTCACTGCAACTAGTTCACTGATAATTTCCTCCAGCCAGAATTCAAGACTTTGCCATAATCCTGGTAGGGTAATTCAGTACAGGCGAAGGATGATTATTAATAAGCTTTCATTGAATCACTTGATCTGTAATATCAGCAAAGAAAAGTTAGAAGGACAGAGGCAAGGACCTCTCCAGAGCTTTGTTGTACAGAGTCTCTGATCTGTTTGCATTACGCAGGTCTGAAACAGATAAAGCTAACCAATGTACCAATGAAGGGATATTGAAGAACAACCATTGACGAGCATGCTCCTCGTTCAGAACACAAAATAAATGGGTAAGGTGGCCTTGCAGGTATCAACCAAGTGGCCAAGGACACCAAGGGCAACAAGAAATGCTTCTATAGGTATATGAGAGAAAAAAGGAAAACTAGGGGAAAACTGGACCACCTTTGGGAAGAAACAGGTGACCTCACCTCCACATATGGAGAAGGCTGAAGGTACTCAGTGACTTTTCTCCCTCAGTCTTCATCAGAAAGCTCAAGTGCCCCAGTCACAGGAGTCAAAGACTGGGACAGGGAGAAGGAAGCACCACCTATGGCAGGGGCAGACCAAGTTCATGACTATAAAAAGAACCTGAAGGTTCACAAGGTCATGGGTTTTGATCAGAGATATTCACACGTCCTGAGGGAACTGATGGATGAAGCTGCTAGGTCACTATCCATCATATTTGAGAAACCATGGCAATCTGGTGAAGGTCCCACCAACTGCCAACACATTAAACATAACCCCCACTTGTAAAAAAGCGGAAAACAGATGACCCACGCAGGGTTACGTCATTGATGAGCAAGGGTAGAGCGACTGATGTCACTTACCTGGACTTGTGCAAGGCACGTGACACTGTCCCACAGGACATCCCTGTTCTAAATTAGAGAAACGTGGATTTGACAGATGGACCACTAGGTGGATAAGGAATTGGCAGGATGGTTGCACTCAAAGAGCTGTAATCAATGATGTCCAAGTAGAGATCAGTCATGAGTGGTGTTCCCCAGGGGTCTGGTTTGGGTCCAGTGCCGTTTAACATCTTTGTTAGCGACATGGACAGTAGCATTGAGTGCACCCTCAGCAACTTTGCTGATGACACCAATCTGTGTGGTCAATATGCTGGGAAGGGAGGTGGGACCTTGACAGGCTTGAGAACTGGGCCCATGCAAACTGCATGATGTTCAGCAAGTCCAAGTGCAAAGGCCTGTATTTGGGTCAGAGCATCCCAAACAGAAGTACATGTTAGGTGGTGAATAGACTGAGAACAGTCCCAAGGAGAAGGACTTGGGGGCTGTTAGCAGATGAGAAGCTCAACATGAGCCAACGATGTGTGAGTGCAGCCCAGAAGGCCAACTGTACCCTGGCCTGTATCAAAAGAAATGTCACCAGCAGGTCAAGGGAGATGATTCTCTGCCTCTGCTCTTGTGAAACCTCACCTGGAGTATTTCATCCAGTTCACGAGTCCACAATATAAGGACATGTAACTGTTGGAGTGTGTTCATAGGAGGGACACAGGGATGATCCGAGAGAGAGCCTGTGAAGACAGGCTGAGGGAATTGGGACTGTTCAGCCTGGAAAAAAGAAGGCTGTGGGAGGACTGTACAGCAGCCTTCCAGTACCTGGAGGAGGCCTACAGGAAAGCTGCAGTGGGACTTTTTACAGGGGACTCTAGTGATAGGAAAAGGGGGAATGGTTTCAAGGTAAAAGAGGGCAGATTTAATCTTAGGAGAAAACTCCTCACAGACTTGTGAGGCACTGGGACAGTCGGCCCAGTGGATTTGTAGATGCCCCCTCCTCCCTGGCAGTGTTCAAGACCAGGCTGGATGAGGCTTTGGGCAACCTGGTCTAGTGAGAGGAGTCCTTGCCCATAGCAGGGGGATGGAAATAGAGGATCTCTAAGGTCCCTTCCAACCTAAGCTATTCTATGGAATTCTATAGAAGTGAACACTATTGGCCGTCTACATTCGCCGAACCACTATGCTCTCTTGCCATACTAGGAATAAGAACACAGCTGCTACATGAGAAGAAAGGATTTCAGAAGAATAAAGCAGTCAAAGCTTACAATGGAAGTGGATCTCCACTGATTATGAAACTACTAATTTAATCCTCAAAGTTTTTAAGAGTTCTATTTTTACATACTGAAAAACACGTGAAATTTAAAAATGTTGAGGCCATAATCATTCAAGTTCTACCAAAACCTGTGCCTAGTCTAATTTGGAGCCCTGATACTAAATCAGCTACTGAAGAGGGATAAATGCCAACTCAGCATATGGCTTGTAAAGCGCAAGGACAGCGAAGATTTCTCAGTAGACTGGGGCTCGCCTAGCGAGCTCTCTCTCGCCACCTAGTGGCCCATCACCCTCTCCAGCACCTGAATTCCATTTTTTTCAGTTACATCCTTTGCATAAACTTCTGACTTTCATTAAGAACGCACATTTTATTTTATTCAGAACAATTTCACTGTAAGAATGTGCTGCCTTGCAGATATGCAAAATGGGGTCTCAATTACAGTTGGCAGAAATCAAAATTGAGGATTTCTATTGCTATTCATAAGTTTCTTCGAAGTCCACTTTCTGACTTGTTTCGCCTTGTTTTAACAGCTAAGATAAGCAAAGATAAGCAACATTTGCTCTCTTTCACACAAAAGTCTCTAATTTTTTCTCACTTTATCACAATCTACCAACTTTAGTTACCGAGGAACCTTTAAAAAACTTTATTATAAAGAAAGAGATGCAGTTTACACAATCTTAGAAATGTTGGTTGAAAAGGAGCTTCTGCTGGATGCCTTCAATAAACTGCTTCTTCATGATCTTCTAAGGGGTACTCTGTGTGACCAGCTGCATTTTGGCACAGGCCGTTTAGCAATGCCATTATCCCGTTCATCAACCAGATGCCCATCAAGTTTGCACTGATGTCTGTTTATCACTAAGAAGTCTTCCAAAGTTACCAAAGGGGGTAAACTATGAAAACTACAGCATTGCTACATAAAGTTCTTAAAGAAAGCTGGTTTCACACCGTAACAGTAGGCCCTCCAAAATTTATATTCCTTCATAAGGCACATTAAGATTATTGCTGTCTCTAATCCTGTTACTGGGTTATCCAAATACTAAGACTCTTTTGTGTGTAGATCCTTTGTGTAACAGGCCTTTCATCTCCTATACACCAGTGTATTTACTGGCACTACAGTATCACAGAGTCCATACAACCTCTGCCATATATGTAGATGTCCCTGCTTGAGATTACCTTAAAAGACTCGATATGGATTTATCTTTCCACTCCTGCCCCAAGAAAATAAAATTTCATTATTCACATGTAAAAAAGCCCATCTATCACAAGCAGTAATGTTATACGACTGTATTGTAATCTTGTGTATGTATCTGTCAACATAAGCACTCAAGCAACACACAGTGCTGTAAACAATTCTAGATAGTCCACACAAACAAGTATCACCTTCACCAAGATCACAAGGCGTATCAATGATCAAAGAATATAACGTGGTTGACCATGGGATTGATGGGTGGACCATTAGATGGGTAAGGAACTGGCTTGATGGACGCACACAGAGAGTGGTTGTCGATGGATCCATGTCCAAGTGGAGGCCAATGACAAGTGGAGTCCCTCAGGGATCGGTCCTGGGACCAGTCTTGTTCAACATCTTTGTAGGTGACATGGACAA
>VXBP01009043.1:32423-67725 GCA_013400115.1 Rhinopomastus cyanomelas
GTGTTTAAGGCCAGGCTGGATGGGGCTATGGCCAGCCTGGTCTAGGGTGGGGTGTCCCTGCCTGTGCTGAAGGTGTTGGAACTGGATGATGGTTCCTTCCAACCCTGAGTGACTCTGATTCCATGGCTTCTCCAGTCAGGTGATCCTGCTGTGGCAGGGGGATTGGACTAGATGATCTTTCGAGGTCCATTCCAATCCCTTATGATTCTATGACATACAACACTGTACTAAATTACTGTTAGCAAAACATTCACCGTCTCATCTCAAACACCATTGCTTGTACCTCACCAGGGTTTCACGTAACAGTGTTTACCCTCTGAAATACAGGTGAAGATTCATCTGCCCTAGGATGACATACTGCTCAGAAAAACACACTGCATTTGTCCCCCCGCCCAAATGTCCTGTCCCATTCATAATGGAAAATACAGAAGAATTTTTAGCATGATAGTTCAGCCTGAAATTAAGAAGTAAAAATAGAGAAAGAGAAGCCATCCTTGCTTAATGTGTCTTTTATTGCCTCCCTACCCTTCCCTTCAGTTTTTTTATGTTTTACACACCTTTCTGCAGATGTAGAAAACAGTATTACAAACAGTCACATATCTAAAACCAAAGGAATTTAACCATTAATTTAATCAGTTACAGATACGTAACTGCAAACAAACTCAGAGAAAGTCAGAATTTTATGAAATCAGTCCCCAAATGAAGATGCTCCAAATTTGCATTTAATACAGGAGTAAGAACAAAATACAGACATTAATAAGAGGAGGACTTAATCATAGAATAACTACTTGCTTTTTCATACTTTAAAATTAATGCCTAAATTAAAGAAAAATGTAAGTATTATCCTAATGTTCATTGCTTAAAATTATGGGATAATTTGAGTTTTAGTCGTTACAGAAGGAAAACCATCTTAAAATAAGGTTTCCTGGCTTGCTTTCATTCTTTCATCACTAATAAGAGATACAAAAGACAGCAGTGCCAAAGTTGACAGTTCCCAGAGAATATTGTGCAAATACAGAGCTCAAGTGCCTGGCTCTGAGCAGACATAAGTAATCTGTCAGTGACAGACCTGAAGGGTTAGATCACCACTTTATTGCTTCCAGAAGATATAAAATAGAAACCAACTGATCCCCAGATAGTCCTATACAAAAGAATTTTTATTTCTATTAGGTAAGTGCACAACCTTCCTTCCTCCAACTCCCCGCCATGAAAATAGCAACTGTTGACTAGAAATGTGTCCGTAAGAGTTATGTACAGAATTAACTTACCCATCTACAAGTCCATGCTGCAAAATAAGTCTCTGAGCCTCTTCTCTAGAGATTTTATGATGAAACCATGACTGAGATCTGTGTATAGCTGTAGAAATAAAGACCTTTAAAAATCATTTTGCCTTTATTGAAAGAACCAGCTATTGCACTTCTCTGGCAATGAATTAACTCACACATACCCATGTTAGACAAGGCAACAGGACTACCGTGTGAATTGAGTCGCAGACATCCTTTCCTCTGTGTAAGAGAGAAGCAAAAAACATTATTTCAAAGCCGTTCTGTTTAAGAATAAATCAGAAAATACAACTCTGGTAAAGCAAAGGTGTTCGTACCCGCCAAGCTAATCCTTCTTCAACCGCAACTGAAAGGGCTTCTGTTGGATTTTCAATAATTCGGCTTCTGTGTCCTGAGAAATCCATTGCTACTAAAGAATTTTCTGAAATGCTTCTCTGCAATAAAGGAAAATAAATTCAGCTTGTTTTAAAATGTCCATCATTTGAAAGCATGCTTCTGAGAAAACATTGTTTTGTAAGTGGTTTTTCAAGTATCTTCAGTGTTTCTCCCTAGCTGAATGAGGTGGGTGCGCTGGAGACAGAGGATACAGAGAAAGCAGAGATACTGACACCTTCTTTGCCTCTGTCTGTACTTTGGGGGGGCTGTCCTGTTATCAGGTCCCAGACTGATGAGGCCCCTGAGGAAACTGGGACAAAAGAGGAGTTTACTCTGGTTGATGAGGACTGGATTAGGGTTCAACTGAGCAAACTGGATGTGCACAAATCCATGGGCCCAGACGGGATGCACCCGTGCGTACTAAGGGAGACAGTGGAAGTCATTGCCAGGCCACTCTCCATCACTTTTGCTAAGTCTTGGAGATCAGGAGAGGTGCCTGGGGACTGGAGGATAGCAAAAGTCACTCCAATCTTCAGAAAGGGTAAGAAGGAGGACCCAGGTAACTATAGACCAGTCAGCCTCACCTCCATCCCAGGAAAGGTGATGGAACAATTTATCCTTCATGCTGTCTCTAGGCACATCAAGGACAGGAGGGTCATTAGGGACAGTCAGCATGGCCTCACCAAAGGGAAGTCATGCTTGACCAACCTGACAGCCTTTTATGAGGGTGTAACCAGGTGGATGGATGATGGCAGAGCCGTGGATGTGGTCTGTCTCAACTTAAGACATTTGACACAGTCTCTCACAGCATCCTCGCAGCCAAACTGAGGCAGTGTGGTCTGGACAACTGAGCAGTGAGGAGGATTGTGAAGTGGTTGCAGGACAGAAGCCAGACAGTAGTTGTCAACAGGACAAAAGTCTAGTTGGAGGCCTGTATCTAGTGGAGTGCCCCAAGGGTTTGTACTGGGACCAGCACTATTCCATCTATTCATCAGTGATTTGGATGAGGGATTAAAGTGCACTGTCTGCAAGTTTGCTGATGACACAAAGNAGTCAGCCTCACCTCCATCCCAGGAAAGGTGATGGAACAATTTATCCTTCATGCTGTCTCTAGGCACATCAAGGACAGGAGGGTCATTAGGGACAGTCAGCATGGCCTCACCAAAGGGAAGTCATGCTTGACCAACCTGACAGCCTTTTATGAGGGTGTAACCAGGTGGATGGATGATGGCAGAGCCGTGGATGTGGTCTGTCTCAACTTAAGACATTTGACACAGTCTCTCACAGCATCCTCGCAGCCAAACTGAGGCAGTGTGGTCTGGACAACTGAGCAGTGAGGAGGATTGTGAAGTGGTTGCAGGACAGAAGCCAGACAGTAGTGGTCAACAGGACAAAAGTCTAGTTGGAGGCCTGTATCTAGTGGAGTGCCCCAAGGGTTTGTACTGGGACCAGCACTATTCCATCTATTCATCAGTGATTTGGATGAGGGATTAAAGTGCACTGTCTGCAAGTTTGCTGATGACACAAAGCTGGGAGGAGTGGCAGACCGTGCTGCATTTAGCAGGACCTGGACAGGCGAGAGAGCTGGGCTTGGAGAAACTTAATGAACTACAACAAGGGCTGTCCTGGAGGACAGGAGGATGACCATGAGCCAGCAGTGTGTTCTTGTGGCCAAGAAGGCCAATGGCATCCTGGGGTGGATCAGAATGGGGGTTGTTAGCAAACTGAGAGAAGTTCTTCTCCCCCTCTACTCTGCCCTGGTGAGACCACATCTGGAGTATTGTGTCCAGTTCTGGGCCCGTTGGTGCAAGAGGGATGTGGAGCTGCTGGAGGGAGTCCAGTACGGAGCAACGAAGATGATGAAGGGAGTAGAACACCTCCCTTATGAGGAAAGGCTGAGGCAGCTGTGTCTCTTGAACTTGGAGGAGACTGAGGAGTGACCTCATTAATGTTAATAAATATGTGAAAGGTGGGTGTCAGGAGGATGGAGCCAGGCTCTTCTCAGTGTCATGTAATGACAGGACACGGGGCAATGGGTATAAGCTGGAACATAGGAGGTTCCATATAAATAGGAGAAGGAACTTCTTCGTGGTGAGGGTGACAGAGCACTGGAACGGGCTGCCCAGGGAGGGCTGTGGAGTCTCCTTGTCTGGAGACATTTAAAACCCGCCTGGATGTGTTCCTGTGCGACTTGGTCTAGGTGATCCTGCTGTGGCAGAGGTCCCTTCCAATCCCTAATGTTTTGTGATTCTGTGATTCTCATCAGATCCAAAACTCATTTTACTCTAGGATATATTTGTAATTCCTGTATGCTGCTGCAAAACTGAATTCCACAGTCTGATAGGGCAGATCATCTTTTAGCATTACTGAAATGAATGATAAATATGCTGCTTTACCATGAAATCTATTTATCTTTTGAACTATATCTAGCCCTTTGCATGTCAAAAGAAGTCCAGAAACTGCCATTACATTGTCCAAGTAACAGAAAAAAGTCAAAATACAAAGACTGGAAATATTTTAGGTAAATATATTATAAATTTATACAAACATTCACTCATGGTTAAGTGGATTTAAGCAATGGATTTTAACCTATTTTATTATGTCCTTTCTAACTCATCACAGGCTCAACAACTGTGGGATCTGTTATTTCAAAATGTTTGCTTCAAGTTTGAAAAAACAGTCTTAAAACTCACAAAAATACTTCTCAAAAAAGTTTACAAAATCAAGTTTATAAAGGATTGTAATGGCTCAAATCAGAGAATCAAGTCACAGCATCGCCAAGTCCCCCACTAAACTGTGCCACTAAGCACCACATCTACACGTCTTTTAGATACCTCACAGAGATGTTGACTCAAATATTGTCAGGCACTAGAAAATCAAATAATGAACAGAACATTCTAGCCTACTCAAAGTTAATGTAGCATTTGAAACACAAGAGGCCCAGATTTCTGTTGGGTTAGCAAAGCTTCTGGGCCCAAAAGCAAAGCAGCTTTTGTTTGTCCCTGTTCAGTTTACAAGCAGGAACATAACTGAAAATGGAAGACTGTAATTCTCTTGTTCACTGTAATTCTGGACACTGTAATCTAAGGTCTGCCTGAGTAACTGTAACCTGTAAACAACTTTGCAAACGTAAAACCATGAGCAAAACAAGAGAAAATGTTTGCCTGTGCGAGAGTGGAGGAAACTCCTTGTAGCTGACATGATTCTAAGTCACTGAGGAACGCGAAACATGGAAGTGGTTCCTCTACGAAGTTTATTAGTGAACTTCATTAGCTTATGCTCTTAACTGCCAAGTTGTTGTTTAATCCACTTATTATAGACAAGGAGAAAAACAGTGCCATGTTTAATTTTGGTTAGCGCCTGTGTTAAAAGCTGCAGAAACTAAAATTCACACAGCCATGTCAGAGATCAGAGAATCACCAACAGCTCCCAGGTCTGTTAGAAAAGCAGGATCTGGCCATTGTAACAGCTTCACGTAACAGGAAGTAGAGACACAGCCAGTGTCTTAAGTCATAATAAGTAATTTTGATGTCATGCTTATTAGCAATATGTCTGAAAACTATATTTGCGAATATCTATAATAGTCAATACATGTTTCAGGCATTTTAACAGCAACAACTACAATAAAAGCTGAAAAAAAATCCATAACATCACTGCCACAAGCCTCAGCAACAACTAATTTTTACCCAGTTCAGCCAACAGAAAACACAAAAGTTATAGAAGTCATCCATGAAGACGTCTGACTCCAAGAACTAGGATAACATAAAATACTAAAGAAAATGACAACCTGGTCCGATCCCAACTACCTGATTAAGGATACGACATCTAGATCAGAATAACTGGAGGTTGTTCCAGTTCTGCTAAAAATTATGGTGTTCCCCTGACAGCCCGTCATTATTACTCCAGCTCAAATTTATCTCAAGTACTTGAAATTTACTTTAAAATGAAAGTACTACTGTATACCAAAAAGGATTTTTTATCACTTTCTGATTCATAATTTACAGCACTTGTTAACCTTCAACACTTTGTTGCTTCTTCAATGCATTTACAGTTCTGCTTCTCTGTTTTCAAAGTGGTCTTTCCATTCTTTTTTAGAGCTATAAGCCAAGGAACTCCCAAAATACCAGAGTTTAGACAAAGGGAAAAAGCCAGTTAACTTGTCTGAACTACCCAATTTGTAGTAAGCAAATTACTTCATGAGCTCTCCATTCAACCCCGACAGCCCTCAAGATTTCAGCGAACATTTGCACACACAAGAATGTGCAGATCAGTAGTCTAACTGACACAAGTTACTTACGCACGACCACAGAAACAACCTTATTTATTCACGGAGCTACTGTGGGACATACCATAGGTGTTAAAGGGCTGCAGCCACTTCTACCTTGATACGGTTGCATATAATTCTGATACAGCTGCATCCCATACTAAAACCAGAAAATAACACAGTTAGCATTTTAAATTATAACCTGAGCATTTTTTTTCCCCACATGTAAAACGTAACACATGCTTTTCTTTGCTATTAAAAACCTGGGACAAAAGCTGTTAGGATATGGAAATGCACAACATTGCTACTGCTGCTGCCTTTATAAGAACGCACTCTGCATTAAATGCTACCCATTTAGTAATTTTGTCACAAACAGACACTATTTAGAAAGACATTAAGGTTTCCTTCTTGCATATTCTCATTGCTTTGCTCAACATTACTCAACAATCTCACTGAATTCCACATAGATACAAGTAAGCACAGGCCTAATGTTAAGCGTTGGCACGGCTGAGGCTTCAAGACATGAATCCCATCCCCCTACGGTATTTCCAGTCACTTGGTCTCTGCTGAGATGAAGAACAGTAAGTTTTCTGAGCACAAATCTGATAATGCTGCTGCACAGCAACTTCGAACGACGTTACATCTCTACTTCTCAACACCAACATTTCACATTCAGAATTTGAACAAGAAGCTAACTCCACACAAAGCAATTACCTTAAGCAACCTAATTGCTGTCATCCAACAGGTCCTACTTTGTTCATCATCTGCACAGAGCTGTTTCAGGTCTCTGGTTCCTCCTGACTTGTTAGGCTAGAAGGCCACAGCACATTTTTTTAGCATTAATGCATATCTTGAAGATAACACCTGTTGAAATAAAAGCCACTAATTCTCCTATTTTATAATAGACAGCTGAATGTTGTTTTCAAAAAAGCCTTAAAGAAACTCGAGCTTACCTAAAAACTGTGGCTTGCTTTAATATGTATCAGAATAATAAGCTTGTACCTTAAAGCAAAATCCATAGTTTGTTGGTGCTCCAGCAATCTTTTTGCCTGTCAAAGACATGTACATATCACTATTGCTGAATTCACAGAAAAACTGCAGATGCCTTGGCTCCTAAAAAGAAGAGCAACGTAACACAGTTAGACTATTTTTAACCAGCCTCTCCAAAAAAAAAAAAACCACCACAGAAGAGTACAGCTGTTATCCTGTTCCAGAATAGTGTCTTACACACTGCAGTTTGAACCGTGACATGATTACATGTAGGAAGAGATAGTATTAATTTTATAATGCAGAAAAAAAGAACACCTCAAACTAGTAAACCAGTTCATTTTTCCAGAGAGGGAGAAAAACCAAGGAACATCAACTAAATTCAAGGCACAACGTTATTACAGTCATGTTTGTGAGCAGTATGTATTTCAAAAGTGAAAATAAAGTAGACTTGGGCAATGTGATAAACAACACGCCACAATAATTACTGTCCAGTACTATTTCTAATTATCTCCATCTTCTAAGGTTAATAAAGCCAAGTCAGCACACAAAAGCAACTTGCTTTATTTCTGTGTTAACTCTGGCAGTTAACATAGAATATTTTGGAAAAAACCCCACATTTTTCTACGTGCCTTATGTACAAAGTGTCTCAACTCTAATACATCCTGTTTAACATAATCAGGTTTCAACTACTGTCATCAAAACATTTAACTAGTACAATGATAAACTACCGAGTGACAGAACGTTGAGTACTCTCTGAATTCTCCTGTAAAATGCTTTAATTTTATTTTAGATCATGAAGTTTTATGTCCAAATTTCACAGCATCTCATTATACCTCAGAATTTCAACCACTACTTGACAATTCATTTTAAAAGGCTACTCCGTTAACTGACTGGAAAGCTATTAATCAGAAGGAAGCAAAACAATCAGGCAAAAAGAAACAAAGACTTTTCAAGTTTTACATCTCAATATTTCTTTATGTTTTATCTATAATAAAATAGTTTTTTTTCTCTTTTTTAATCACTACGCAGTAAAATTAAGATGTTGGTACACACACGTTTGCTACAAATTTATAGTTCTTTCTCTCCCTTTTTTTTTCTTCCCATACCTTAGATGTACCTTTAGTGGAAAAATAAAGGCCAGATCTTCTCAAAAGAAAGTACAATTTTTTCCACGATTTTTTTCCCTGCTCCTTTGCATGCAAATAACCATGAATCTCAGGATATGTGCTGGAGCTTAGGAACATCTGAAAAAAAATATCAGACATGTATATTTCTTTTCACCTGAAACCTTTTTGCATCAGTAACATACTCAAGACAGGATGAAGGGTAACAAACCCCTAAATCCAGTATCACATCACAGTAACTCAGTTATAATTGCATTGAATTCTATTAAGAGAAGCTCTGATTCAAGGTGTATAGAACGTTACACAACTCCAAGCCGTAGTAACCATTTTAACATCTTTGCATGGAACACACAGTTTGAAACGAGAGCATTAGTTCTGCAACAAGACCAACGTAAAATGTTCTGATATCACGCCTCAGACCCTACTTCTACAAAACTGCAAATCAAAAGAAACAGAAAGAAGACAAAATAAGTGCCATTCCTCCCCTCCCTGCTGTCCTACAAACCAGATAAGGGAACGGAACTGAGTTAAAACTAATTCAGAAAATAAATCCCAAAAACCAAATTGCATAAGCACACAGGTCAGGCAGATATTACCATTCTCAAACAGAAGGAACACAGTTTCCAGGACCTGAAGTGGTGCAGGAACTTTAGCTGACCCACAACCAGAAGAGGCTGGACCAAGTCACCAAGACAGCTCCTGCCTCTACTCAAGAGATTTAACGGCTTCTCTTCAGCCATCTGAACCAGACAGGGTGACAGCTGTTACCTGGCTAAGACCAAGTACACAGTTTTGCTCAGCCTGTAAAAGCACCTGCAAAATGGTGCTGGCAAACACGTTAACTCTATTTTAATTCCATATAACGTGTTCATTTTTATTACTCTTCTTCCAATAAAAACACTCAGAACTATGACTCACATCTAAATATACTAACCTAGAATCCTTCCATTTCCATATATGCAAAAGCATCTGTGTTATCACTAAACTCTTCAAGGAACCTTGCACCAGGCTGGCCTGGAGTACAATAAATACTATCTAGGCTTAAAGAGAGGTAGGGAACAAAAGATTCTCTGGTTGCCATACACAGCTTTCACTGCTGCATCTTCCTCCTGTCCACTGTCACTTCCAGAAAATAGGGTTTGATGACACAAACCAACAGATCACCTGGCAAGAGACAGACTGGCCAGTACTGGACTGTAGCAAAATGCTGATGTTAATGTGACTGTGGAAGTTTTTGACTAATAATACAGCCCATGACACACTAAGGTTTCTTTCACTTTTCTCACTTCCTGGCCTTGCAGTCAGACAGACACAAGGCTATGCGACCCACAGACCCATCTGAGGTAGCAGAATCCAACTGGTGCGCCTGCAGGACCATGAGCTGGTCTCACTGTAAAAGGGGGGGCCCCCAACCCTACCACATGTACCTCAATAGTCAACTTACAGTAAGACTGGGTACATCCACTTACATGTGCTGCTGTTGCCCGGCTCTGTGCAAATTCAGTTTAAGCTATGTCAGACACGCTGAAGCTCACCAATGGGTCCTAGTAGGTGTTCCAGCTTTTTAGATTTCCTATTTGCTACATATCAACATGTTCACTGATGAGAAATACAGAGGCTGAACTGAATAGGTATTTTAACTCCATAAACAAGGACAAATGAAAGGTTGAGGAAAATGTAAGCGTCGATGTATTTTTTACAGTAAAACATCTATTTAGGCTTTAGCATCTCTGCTGGAAGATTAAAGGAATAGTTGGCTTCCAGTATGCACACATCTTCCCCAGGACTTCTGCTCTAAAAGCTTCAAACCAGAAGTGCTGTCATGAAAAGCACTTTTCTCACTTAGCAGACCAAAGTGGAAGAGCATTACAACTTTGCGCTTCAAGAGTCACCATTGTACCTTTGTGTCATGGGCTGTTTCCCGACCCTTTGAAATGACATGACATGTATATCCCTTCTCCGTGGCACTATAAATGGCACATGCAAGGGCTGAACTTGCTCTTTCCTCTGGGAGACACAGAGTGGACAGCTACTGCCTTCTTCCGCCACAGCCACGTGGACCTGGTAAAAAGCAAATCCCCTTCTGTTCTTTCCCTGATGGCTTCTAACTTACCCTCCTTGCATTCTTATTCATCGTTCCTTCATTCCTTACTCAGTATCATTTTATCCCCACACCCCTTTTCTTTGTTTTTTTCCCTTCTTCCTTTCCCCCATCACATCTTCTATTTTATTGTGTCTTATTTCTTTTTGCCTTTTTTCTTCCCTCTTTGTTCCCGCATTTGCCACTTGTAACGTGTGTGTGGGAAGGGGTAGGAAGGTTATTTTCAGTTTGTCTTGGGAAGTCCTTTGTTTGGCAACCCCTTAATTGTGATTGTGGTGGGGGCAGAGGACATCCATTTTGCTGACGGAGTTTCTTGTTTGTTTACAAAACTTGCTAAAATTTTTCTTTAATATTGCCCTGTGTTTTATCATGGTTTGAAGACCCTGGGAAATCATAGCCAGGACACAGCACTGTATATCAAAGTAGCAATAATGCTAGGCAGAAGACAATCCTAGATCCGTCTTTTTCTTACTAAGACAGCTGAAGACTGTGAGAAAATATAATGGGAACAAGCTGTAGTCAAAACAATTAACTGTCAAAAAGAATGTGCAGTCAAAATATTTCAAAGTGTGAACTTTACACGTCTACAATAAACACCTAAAACTAAAGACCGTAAAAAAGGAGAACTTCCTTGGATTTTTGTTTTTGTTGTGTGACAGTTTTTGTTGTTTGTTATTTCTGCTTCATTGAGGTACATGCTAGTTTATTAGAGAGGAAGACATCCCTGCTTATGCATGTAAGAGGTAAGGTACAGGGTAACATAAGAAAATAGGGTAAAATAGGGTAAAATAAGAAAAGCCCCGTTTCTTCCTAGGAAGAAGTGGGGACAGTTAGACGATGGTACACTGTGGACAGGAACTACCAGTCACACAATATGCAGAAGTAAGTTTGCAGCCCCTGCTCCGTGTAGGGAAATATATGACAGCATGCACAGTGGTGTGAAATGCTACCGTGTCTTTCAAACACTAATACATAACACCACGATTATGATTTCATTAGCTTGAAAGCCAACCCATTTAAAATCAGTCTGAACACACAGGAAAAAAACCCAAATAAAACCAAACCAAAAAGCAGATCAATCTACACGTGACAACAACAGAAGAGCAGAACCAGGAAAACACTGCACTGTCTGGGATTAATATCCCAGTAGAAAATGCAGAAACATTGGATGTCACTGAAGGCACCAAAGATTGAGAGCAGCACTTATAACCAGATCAATTCTTTGTCTGCACCTTCGACATTTTCAATGAAAGAATGGCTGCAGTAGCAGAGACATTTGCTAAGGTGGATGCTTCTGGAGCACTTACACACAATTTTGGAGAGTTAAAACCGTAACATTCCAAAGACTCTTGCCAACTGATTTCTTCAAAGACATGATGACAGCCAGCCATGTCCCAGCCTAGTGCTAGTGGGAATGAGCACAACTTTCCCCTGAACCTGCTGGTAAACTTTAGGGCCACTAAATAATTCTAGTGAAGAACCAATACTGATTCTTAGTGTTGTCTTCTACAGACTTCACTCAATATGAGTGATTAAGACTAAGAGCAAGGCCAGCAACACCTATAGTAGAAAAAGGGAAAAGGCAACAGGCAGGCTGGAGCTTGTCTATGAGATGTACTGGAGACTGAAATTCAGTGCATAGCTATTCCAGCCCCAAGACAGGCACAGAGACAGATAAGAAACTGGTCAGGTAAAGAGGGACCTGCTGTGGCAGACAGATGGAAGAAATGAAAGCTTTAATCTTAAACCTATGAAAGCTGAGAATGGGAACAACATGGGGCTCGAAATGCAATAGCAAAGGCAAAGACTATCACCTTTCACCAAATCAGAGTGTTTGTCTTGGTAATCCTGTTCTGTCTCTTAATTTTTGCACATACCTTTTTTTAATATTTAGGAAGGAGTTCCTTCATTCATAAATTCTACATCTGGTGCAAGGGTGTTTATTCACTGCTTTGGAAGGTGGCTTAGATGTGTGCTATCTACGTTAGCTTTTTTTAATGTATTCACATTATACGTAAAAAGCTCTTAGAAAGAAGCAGACAAATTGGTCAACAGAAGACTTGAACTCTGAACTTCAAGTCTACCCACCGAACCTGAATATCAAGTGCATCCATTAAACAGTATCAAGGCAGGGTCTATTCTTAAACCAGAACCAGAAAAAGAATGCAATTACCCAAGCAATTTCAAGGTGGTTTTTTTTTAAGATGTCACTGTTAAACTTAGACTACTTAGAATACTGACAAACATACTGCATAGCGAAAAAAATATCTGCTACAACTACAATTAAAGGTTAAAAAAACAGAATTGCAAAACTGGTGAAAAGTTATTCAAAGACAAAAAGAAAATAAAAGAAATCCAAAATTAAATTTTAACCTTCAAAGTAATTTTAAAAAAAGCATTGACTTTAATGAGGCTAGAATTTCACCCACAAAATCACAAGTACATTCTGTCAACACTATGCTGTGCAGCCTATTCATTGGAAATGCTGGTCATGAATAAAAGAGGATCTAGTGTGTACATAAATTCATCTAAAGTAAGAGTTGACACAACAAGCAGATGATGTTTCAAACAAGTCATAAATCTCAACTAAAAGTATGTTCAACAACAGTTTTACATCTAACTAGATTATGTGAATTCAGTGCTGACCGCCTAAAAAGGTTGTCAGTTCTCAAAAAACAAAGAATAAACCCACCTCAAATTCTGAAAACAGTGCATCACTTCTGCGAGGAGAGATTTAAATCCTTTTACTACGTTCATTTCTGACATGCTTGAAAGAATCCAATTGTCAAAAATGACCTAAAGCAAGTTCCACATGATCCACACTGCCCACCCCTAGACACGCACATGCGGTGCTGTGCCGCCGAGCAGCCATACCCTAAACGAACACAGGCACGCCTTTTTTTTAGGCTGAAGACTTTCATGGCAGAGATTCAACCTCTCTCATGAATACATATACAGAGACACTCGGTAGATGTCAGATGTTGTAATTTTACTTAGCACAGGCTAAACGGACAGCAGATTGGTGAACTGTCTGGGTTTTGAGGCTATTTAGAAGTTCTGATTTAAAGTCATCTTCCACTTTAAACCTAAGTCAATAAAAATATACTTGAAAAGCTTTTCATGTGTCTACAGCTCAATCCACAAAAAGCCGTAAAAGCATCAGAAGCAATTTTTTAATCACTTGTAAGCACTGAGTTGTTAGAATGAATGTCTCTCTTGATACTTGACCAAGCACATCACAAATAACAACACAAGCTCATTAACTTGTCTTAATGAAAGCTTCCAAGGAAATAGTGGCTCAATGTGAACAATTTACCCGACAGCTTCTGCTGAAACGGGCCAACAGCTGCACAACCCACAAAGGTACTCCCTGCCTTGGTCCCTGGGAAGTTTTATTTGACAAAATACAACTAAACAGATGTAACAAACAATGTAGAAGGAGAATTCAGAACAATTTTTCAAGCTATGAAAATGGAATGTAACAGAATTTTAACTAAATATATTTAGAATTATTCTTAGCCACAAGCTCTGCATGTGTTCTACATATCACAATACAGACTTAAGGAACTTCTGTGCAAGAGTCAATGGCAAACAGTTCAGTTACAAAGGCTTTTACTATTTTTTCAAATTACCAATACACATTAGCGAGCAAAAAATACTAAGTTCTGTTAACATAAGGCATAAAATTGTCTACATTAAATGTTCACGTTAGATTGCAAAATCTGTTTACTATTTAAGTAGCAAAGGTATATTATCTACTTCCATAAAAACAGAACTTATTGACTACAAAATAATACTTGAAGAATCAGTTCTTTCATGTTTTTCATTTATTGGTAGATGCCAAAGCAGAATTTATTATATAGATTTTAAAAAAATTGTAACTTAAGTATCTTGCATTACTGTGATGCCTTTCCCATCATTTTTTATCTCAAAACTCACCATAGGATTGTTATCTTAAGACCAGTAGAGGTTCTTTTATGAATTGATTTTTCTAGTGAAAGCAAACAAGAATGATGTGTATGTTTCCACCTTTGTTAATTATTTTGCCCCTTTCTGAGAAGTAAGAGTTGATCCCTGATACAGTCATTCTGTGAAATTATTCCCATTGTAAATTAAATTCTCATGTCTGCTTAAAAGATGACTAATACTGAATGACCTACTGTGTTTTTTTCTGAAGGTTACAGCAGTCTTCAAGCTAACAAATCATACTAGTCTGAATGTTTTCTCATTTAGTGTAGCCATTTAACTCTTCTTTTATATCCATTTGGATCACACTGTTCCTCAGTACTCTACCAAGCGGAGCTGTTAGGCATGTGCCAAGTCCATATTTCTATGGAAATGGGGGTCTTTCACTAACACCCAATAAGGGTACCGACCATTTTGACCACACTTTGTCTGATTTGGCACTCTTTAATCCTGAAAGGAAGTGCAGGTAACAAGAGTGGTCAGGTAACAACTGTCTGGAAGGAACACACTACTTTCTATCTCAAACACAATTCAAAGACTACATACCTGCAATATTGTAGAGTGGCTTACAGCTGCATTAGTCTCACTTGGAAAAGATATCATATGATCTGGAAAAAATCTCTGCAACAATAACAATTTGTATCAAAGTTTTTAAAAAAATAAATATAAAGCTGTATCTTAAAATTATCTCATAAAATTAAGGTTATTAGTGCAGGACACAGAAGATTCAGTGATTCAACAATTTAAGAGCACCTTATTATCAGTCTAAAACCTGTGTAATCCCTTATGCTATTTGGCAAAAAACATTAAGAAAACATCACTGCTGTCTGAAAGCCAGAGTTTCATAAGCTGCTGTAAGTCATATTGCAGTACTGGGCCCTAAGTATTGTTTTTCTAGCAGAAGTTTCTATTGCTGTTGACATAGAAGATTTACTGGGGATTCAATATACTACAAAGTGGAGAGGATAAAACTCCACATATAAAACATCAATTTCATTATCAAGGAAAACCCAAGGGGTAATTTATGGGACTGACACACAGCTGGGGAGCTCAATAAAGTCACGCAGGTATGAACCAGCCACGAGTTTGACCATTACGAATAAGATTTTCTCATACAAGTTTGAAGCTACTATCACCTTGATCATCCAATGTCCACTGACTTTCATTTATACTAAAACTGCACACTGGTAGGGGTCAGTCACAGCAATTCACTCATCGTAAAGTGTTCTTCCTGCATGTGGGAGCATAGTACCTGAAAGAGTGACTTAATGGGAACAGTAAAGACTCTGCTTAGTCATATCTACTAATGCTAGTCACAGCTAGCACGTCTGCCACACTCCACTGGTTAACCAAGTCACAAACATTCTTTGACAGCAACAAACTATGGACCACCTCAAGTTCAGCCATCTGTTAGTTCCTCAACATTTCATTTAATATTTTGTTCCTGCTTGATGGAAACTTCACTCAATTTCAAACAATGTATGTTGCAGCAGATTTGTGTGCAAACTTCCATAAAGTTAAAACACGTCTGCCCCACTCACCCAAAAAAGTGTGAGCCTGGATCAATTGTAACAAAGGGACTGACCAAGTTACTTGTGCTATAGTATATTCCTGTATACCCCACATATTCACTCCCAATTTTTCCTTTCAACTCGCGTTACGCTAACAGCTTTAGACTCCATCCATAGCTAACAGAAAAGACAATTTTGCAGCAACAGCAAACCACATCACTTCACGACGTAACATTAGGACTTACCAGTGGATTTCTAAAAAACTCATATTTGGCATAATTTTTTCTAAAATACAGCTTGTTTTCCTCTTCCATTACCCAATTTGACTGGACTTCCATCAGTAATTCATGGTCCTCTAAAGCTCTTCCTGTAAAAAAGAACAAAACCAAATAAACTTAATTTAAAATAACCAACACAGCCTACACCTAAAAGCCTACAACTAGAACGTGAAAACACAAAATTACGTGTGAAAATTCATGTCATAAAAATATTACATCAGATTAACTCAGGCAAACACAAAACACAAAAACAAGCAACTGAAACACAATCAATTAATCAGGTCCCTGTCTCACCAAGTTCCTGTTCCACTTCCGCCAGGCTCAACTTTCGGGATAAGTCACAAGTTCTAGGGTTTTTATTTGTGTTTTGTTGCTGCTGTTTAGTTTGGCAGCGGCAGCCAAGGGCTTTATTCCGTTTCGTGGTCAAATCTCCGTTTACCCGGCACAAGTCATGCAGTTCCCGCCATGTAACGCATGGGGCAGCAAATGACTTCAGCCATTTACTCAGTTTGAACTGGGGTGTCAGGAATGTCTAACACTGCTTTCCCCAATGTATCATTTGTAAAGTTATCTGAAATACAAAAAACCATGAATTTGTTGCTTCTCCTGAGACCCCCCCCCATTGTGTCCTGGAGCGTTTCTAAAACTGCAAATGAGCTTGCAGTACTCCAGTGTCTTCATGTTGTTCCACAAACCAGGGATACTGTGAATTTTAGCAGCTATAGAACTAGCAAAACAACTGTAAAAGCCATGGAAAAATCCCTGAAAACCAAACCAAACCAAAAAATAGCCTACAGTGTGAATCTTAATGTGTAGCTTGGATTTGCAGTGGAGTGAAGAGAACTAAAGGAAAAGGATTCAGTATTTTTACCACCGCACTTATGTTCAGGATGGGTATTCTCAATGCTTTAGACTGCTTCTGCCACTCAGATTCTTGATGAATTTTTTCAAATTTACAGCAACACAAAATGCACTTATAGGAAAGACAGAATTTAAGCACTTACCTGAGGACATCTTGTGCATATTACACTCTGAATAATACACACAGTGCAGTAAGTCAAGCATAAATCCTGAGTAATTTATGTACAATACTACTTGGGCTGCCTTTCACTGTTTAGGGGGTTTTTTTGTTTCTTTTGGGTTTTGGAGTTTCTTCTAATACATCTCACCAGCTTTTGAAATAATTTACCCAAAAAAGGGTGAACATGCTTTCAAAAAAGAATGCTTGTTTTGCGGCCACAGGTTGTGGCCTCAAACTAACAAGAACAAGAGGGAGTTAACAAAGTTATAGGTTTTACTCAAATTACCACTAGCACCTCCAAATTTGAATTGAATGCCAGCAGTAAGTTTCAGGTTAAGAATTGGTTTGAGATCTAAGCTTGTGTCTCCCTGCCAGTTACAGGGTTTCAACATCCAACTCTGATCATCATTTCAAAGGGAAAAGGCAATTGAACATGTGTTACAAAAAGGCAACTAACTATTTTCTGATTGCATTTTCTCCACTCTATTGCATTCTCATAGGAAATGATATACTTTACATAAATATCGATGCTTTCACAAAACTGCCTGGTAGAAATCTTTTTTAGATCATAACAGACAAGAGTAGCATTGACATTTTTAAAAACTTAATAAGGCATAACATGAAATTAATAGAAATGGTACATTTTTGCAATAGTAGGCTGAACAAAGAGCCTAATTTTCATGAAGAACTGCACGCACAAGATTTAAGAGGTAAAACGGAAACCACAAATTCAAAATTATTGAAGCCTCTTTAGACCTACAGCATCTTTTCATGGATCTTCTCTTGCTCCCTGTTTTACCAGTCACTGCTTCATGCTTCCGTGCTGTCTAATCTGGTGGGTAATGGCCTTATTGTAGCTTGCAAATCTGTAAGTTTCTCCAGGAAGTCTCCAGGTACCCAATTTAGAAACAATACACTTGTACAGCTGCATTTCACCTCAGTAGGAGATACAAGCTCACAACTAACAGAAGACAAACCACTCTCACGATCTACAGATCAAGCAAGGAAAAGTTAAACTTCCACTGAATTTAATTAATTCTTCATTGATTTTAACTCAGTTTTGAGCCCATAAAGACAGAGATTAAGGATGTCACAAGAAACTCACTTTTTGTAACTAGATCATCTTCAGATGCAGGGGTAAAGAGACAATAAAGAAATAAAGCTCTTACCCAAAACGAGCATTTTCTTCCCCTTACTCCTCTGGGATGACATTTAAAACTCTTAAATGCTTGGAATTGTGACATTTAAGAAAATACCATTTCATCAAGACTTGCTTCTTGGTACAAAAATAAGACAATCTGCATCACCCCAATGAATGGGTAAGGGTGCAGACACTTAAATGTGTCACATCACAGAATATTTTACAATTGATCCAACGCACTTTCTTGAAGGAACCGAAACACTGAGTTAGTGCCCTCCAAAACACAGCCCTGAAATCGAATCCCTAAATGTTGCCACGAAAAAGCTGCACTTTTGTTCAGTTGGGTGACTTTTTGCTCTTCCAGCTAGAGAAGAAGAACAAATCTGGAGAGTTTCTACCTTTCTCTCTACCATCTCTCTTTGTTACTAACATCCCTAAAATGAGGAGTACCGGCTTAAATATCAAAAGTAAATGAAGCACATCAAGAAGATTTAACGTCGACATACATGCCAGAATTTACCTCACATACATCTTCTCTAGTTACCAGGCAGGAAAAAAAACTTAAGCGAAAAACACTAAAAGCCATTGCCCAGCACTACTGCAGAGATTTCACTGGATCACTAGGGATTAGAAGGGACCTCGAAAGATCATCTAGTCCAATCCCCCTGACACAGCAGGATCACCCAGACCAAGTCACACAGGAACACATCCGGGCAGGTCTTAAACGCCTCCAGTAATGGAGACTCCACAACTCCCCTGAATAACAAAAGGAAAGCAATTGTAGACTCAGGCTTTGGTTCAAGTTACTAAAGTAAATGAAGACTCAAGCCTCATTAACTAAGGAGGACCTTATCCCTCTCTGCAACTGCCTGAAGGGAGGTTGTAGTTAGGTGGGGGTCAGGCTCCTCTCTAAGGCAACTAGCACCAGGATGAGATAGTGCTTCGTGAGCCTTCACACAGACTACTTAAAAGAAAGCAGATAGTGAGATCAAGAAGATGAGATACTAAAACACAGTGTTTATGTGCCTGCCCATGCCATTATCATCTACTCCAGGAGTAGTACAAGTGCACTGAACTGCAGAAGCTAACAGAAAACTCTTTATAGTCAACATAAATATTTCTCACTATAAAAGGAAAAACCCTTACTTCCATTAAATCAGTAGTTTCCATGAAAAGGACAACAGCTATAGAAAACAGCTGTTTTCACAGAACCACGGGGAAACTGAAGTGGAAGTGTGGGGCTCCAAAACCAAGGTACCTGGTGGTAAGAATGACATGGCATCACACAGTGTAGACATACCACAGCAGCCTTCTTATCACAGAACATCAGGGATTGGGAGAGATCTCAAAAAATCATCTAGTCCAATCCCCTCAGCGCAGGATCACCTAGACCAAGTCACACAGGAACCTCTCCCAGCAGGTTTTAAATGTCTCCAGAGAAGGAGACTCCACAAGCCCCCTGGACAGCCTGTTCCAGTGCTCTATCACCCTCACTGTGAAGAAGTTTCTTCTCACATTCATATGGAACCACCTATGTTCCAGCTTACACCGACTGCCCCTTGTCCTATCACTAGATGACACCGAGAAGAGCCTGGCTCCATCCTCCTGACAAAGTCAAAAACATCCAAGAATTTCCAATAGCTTGGGACAAAAAGAACACGCACCAGAAGCAAACAGTTTGGAAATATTTTACGATACATAGTGCTGTATTAACTGTTGTACTTCGGATAGAGCCCAGGCTAATGCAAAACTTTAGTAGGAAGGCTAAGAACCCTTGGTGATGAGACAGCAACAGCAGGCAGATGGGACGCACTGTCTGGTGGACTGCACAGGGTGGAGGAACCATCTCACCTGCCTGTCTGCCCTTACTCAACACTACCTAGGGGTCAGCACTTGCCATGCAGTGCAGTTTGGTCACAACCATGCTTAATGTTGTATAATACAGCTCCACACTAAAGGGCACATAGGTTTGTGAACACAGGAATAGACAGAGTGTAATTTTTTGTTTTCTATCTGGGATGCAATCACAGCCCAGAAGGCCAACCACAACCTGGGCTGCATCAAAAGCAGCATGGCCAGTAGATCAAAAGAGATGATTCTGCCCCGGTGAGGCCTCACCTGGAGTATTACATCCAGCTCTGAAGCCCCCAATATAAGAAGGAAGTAGATCTGTTGGTGCGAGTCCAGGGGAGAACCATGAAAATGATCAGAGGGCTGAATCAACTCTGTACATAGACAGGCTCTCCTCATCCACCTTCTACTCATTTGGAGTTGTTCAGCCTGAAGAGGAGACGACTCTGGGCGGACTTTACAGCAACCTCCCAATACCTGAAAGGGGCCTATAAGAAGGCTGAGGAAGAACTGTTCACAAGGTCATGCAATGATAGGATGAGGGGTAATAAACTAGAAAAGGGCAGACTTAGGCTACACATCAGGAAAAGGTCTTCAATAAGAGAGTGGAAGATGACTGCAACAGGTTGTCTAATGAGGTGGAGACATTCAAGGTTAGGCTTGATGGGGCTCTGAGCAATCTGTTCTATCTAGAGATATCTCTGCTCGTTACGGTGGGGTTAGACTAGATGATGTTTGGAAGTCCCTTCCAACCCAATATTACGATTCTGTGTTAAACCTCTCAAACAAAACCAGCTCAAACAGTATCATAAACTCATTATTATACACTATAATAAAAGTATATTTATATACATATATAAAGTCATATATGTATCTATAGCTATCTCAAGTTGTTCCTTTCCTTGGCTACTGATGTTGAATTGCCAACCTAGGAAATAATTCTGTTTAAAAATTAACAACCCATCTTTTTCTATAATTACGGCCAAAGCAGGTGGAGCAATGTGTGTTCAGATTTGCAAACCAGCAATTGTGAGGATTACAGAATCTTAGGAAAATAATTTCACTAATGCTTTGATATTGAAATCTTCCAATAAATCCTTCAGATTGAAGCAAGCACACTATTTGCAAAAACTGTAACACGCAAATATAAAAACCTGGAGAAAAGAGGACACTATTGCTCTGGAATTGCCTGTGAAAAGTGTCTTCTCAAACAGTTGCTGCGCTACTTAAACACCAGCTCCACTATTAAATACAGAAAACACATCCACTGTTTATAAAGCACTGCTGTCTAAAGTCATTTTTATACCTCCCTTTCTGTAGCAGTCAGTCAACTCCATTCTCAACCCAGATTTAACTCTGACCTTACTCTGAGCTGGAAGCATCTTACAACTGATACGCTCAGTGCAAAACGTTATAAGTATCTTTGAAATGTTACAAAGCAAGAAAGGAAATTTGAAAACCATTTGTGGTTGCCTTCACAGGATAAAGAAATGGAAAAGGACAGAAGACAGTTTTAGCTTTTGTAGTTCATCTCTAAAATAAGGCTGCTAAACATCAAACAGTTGAAGACGCAGTTAAATTTACTGTTCGCAAACTCACGTGTCCATATTCTCCAGATGCACACACAGACAACAATACGTTAGAACAACAGTTTTTAGCCATATATACATTTATGCAGTGTGCAGGGGGGTACATTTGTTTTTTCCTCTTGATGGTGTGTGAGTTTTTTTGAAATCAACCATACAGGAGTTACCAGGCACCAGTGCAGTCTCTCCTGAGAACGAAGGACTCCAACAACTTCCCTATGTATTTTAGAATGCAGGAACACCCCCAAAATACCCTCTTTCTCAAGCCACGTGTTGCACTAGCAGCTAGAACTGCCCTTGATGTTGCTAAGAAGTACCACGTACAGTGAATGCTAACGTTCAAAAATAATATGGAAACTCTCAGTGACATGAAATTAAACCCAGATTTTTTTAATGGAATTTGTGTTCTAGTGGAATTCACAGTCTAGATATGAAAAATGGCATTTGTATTCCAGACATCAAAACCAAACATGATACAGTATTGAAATGCAGCACAGTAAAGTAGACTGTCTCACTCAAGTACCAGTTCAATACTACATACCAAGTAGACTTCCAAGTCTTTTGCTGAGTGGACTTTTCTGCATTTTTTCACATGTCTGCAAACATCCCCTTTCTGTCTGTATTTAATTTGTCTTAATGTGGTTTTACAACTGCAACATTACACCTATACTCTACAAACAGGAACAGAGACCAGAAGTTGAAATTATACTAGTAATCTGATCCACAGATCACACCTTTTAAATTGTGTAACAGGAAAAGAGGGTTCTTACTTCACTAGAGGAACACTGATGATGTGGAAGGAATTCACAGAGTTTCATTTCTAGCAACTTGAAATACTCCTCAAAATACATGAAGTCACTTCAACGCAGTTTACTGGTGCATAACTTTAAGTTTAGAAGAATGGGTCTGTTTTGCCTTTCATTTTGTCTTAGCCCAGAGTCCATAATAAATGTAGTCAAACTGATTGTATTGAAGGAAAATACTGACAGCCTACTACGAGGTTGCTTCTGAAGACTAAGTACTATCATCCAAATAGAAGAGCAGTGTGTAACCACTATTCTCTCCTTCAGGTCAGAGATTTCAGGAGTAACAAAGATTTTATTTGCAATTAAAATAACACAAGTTTTTCTAGAGATGAGCAAGAAACAACAGTAAAAGGAAGAAGTGCCAACAAAAAGCAAGGAAGAGTGAGGAATTTGCTGTGAGACCCTTAATGCTCAGTGTGCCTTCCAAATCACTCTTTCAGATGGAGACCAATCAGCGTGAGGCAAGTGTGCCGAGGCAAAATGTACTTTGCAGCTATGCTTTTAAAAAAAGCAAAACAGAAACAAACCCCAAAATAATGAATTCATGCAAGTGCTCCCATCATTTTGCTTCCAAGCCTTTTTATTACAATTGTGCTCCTCTATGAAAATGAAAACCAAACACCTCACTTATTCACTGCCGTACCGTTGTATAGTATCAGTCTTACCCAATCCTGTGTGGGGAAGTTGTTCAAACAGAGTCCAGCTGTGGTCATCAATATAGTGGTTCTTCAATATCAACAACTGGCATACATCCCTGGCTGTTACATCACTTGGTACTTCCAAAGCTCTGCTGGTTTCATCTTCACTATACACTTTAATTACCTGCAATAAATACAAAAGCTAAAACATCCAGAAGTGTAGTATCTGATGCAGACAGTCCACATATGTTCCTCTCTCAGCTTCATGACTGAGACAAAAACCAACCTATGCACACAGGAAGCAATATTAAAGACAGTACAGTGGTCAAATAGAGAACACAACGGCTGAGCATAGCTGTTTTCCATGGAAAACCAAAACAGGAGCTTCTACAGAGCTGCTTCAAATTTTGACAAGGAAGACCTGTGGCTATGAGCAAAAAAGGCCTTTACACATACAGGCAGAAACAAGAGCACTGTATGTGGCAAAGAATTACCATCATATGAGGACCAAGAAAATAAATGAAATGCTCTAGAAAATGTAAAAAGTGTACAAAAAAGTCTCAAATTTGACAATTTTGATCACGCTGAATTTCTGTCAGTATTTTTTCCAAGTTTCATTATTCCATTAAGCACATTGTGTTGGCAAGGTAAGAAACACTACAAACAAATTTTTAACATTATTTTTCAACACTGGTACACATGTTAGAGTCCTAAAGAATGGGTGTCAATTATTGAGTTCTTCAAGAGGTTCAGTTCAACCTCCTTACACTAGAGTTTCAAATGATGAGGCTGAGAAAGCCTTATTGACTGTCTGAGAGGAAGTATGACCATTACATTTTTCTTTTCTATATTTTGTTTCTCTGAAGGAGAACAGAATAAAACTAATTAGATCAGTCAGTGAATTGGACAGAAATGATGCAAATGATTGGTATTGTCTTTGAAAGCTCTGCACAGTTACTAAACCCAGGGAAGTCAACACAAAGTCTTTTTGTAGAAAAATTATTTGTAGAGAACTCAGCTTGGTTTCCTCTATTTCTTATTTATGAAAAACACAAAAAGTGAAAAATATTGATGCTCCTAACACAAGGATCTTATCTGTGGTATGCTGGAAGAGTCACATAGTTCCTAAAATAAAACAGGTTTTATTTTATTTTGATCAATTGGATAGATTTGTTTGAGATGTTATTATAAACACAAATAGGCAAGTAAGCACGAGCAGTAGGTTTAGAAGAGTTGATGCTACGTTAAACATGCCACAGTAGTCTTAAAGGCAGAGAGAAACTCACTAAATTAAGAACTCTGGAAGGCGTCCTTCTTTCTCTTCTTGTTTTCGGAGCAAACATTTCCACACAAACACCTCTCAATGTCATGAGGTGGAAGTGAATACATTGATTTGTCTTTAAGAATGGGATTTATTCCCCAACATTTGTATTTTCTGGTAGTGTGAAGCAACACTGAGCAATATCAGCTCTCTACCAAAACAGTAAGACACTTACAATTTAACTCAAAAATCCTCTTCTCAGTTTACATTTTCCCATGTTCATCAGAACACAAACATATCTCACCTAAAAGTCATTTTAAACCCTTCCTTAAACAAGAGGTAAGTTTTTACTTTATCGACAAACAAGCAAGTTATTGTCAGTCAGTTTTAAGTGCTACGTTGCTCATTTCAATCATGCTCAACTCAAGCGCCTAACGAACAATCATCTTGCATTCTTGGACTGTATCTTGAATTGTGCCCTAAATTGTTGCAACAGCTCCTTCCCTGGTTTGTGCCCACGTTGGTATGAAAGTGAGAAAGGAGCCGCAACTGTATCTCCCGCCATCTGCTTCCCTCTCACAAATGGCAAAGATGAAAATACTATTAAATACAAATTGAAAAATCAGGTCAGCTTACCCCTGCTTTCCAAACACAAGAACAAGGAAACAGGACTGAGCTCAGAGATTAAAGCACAGCGGTGTCCTGACTCTTATCCAAAACCCCGCGTTTCTCTTTGGAACTACACACAGAGCACCTCTGTTACAAACTTTGGCCCTACGTATTAAGTCAGCACGAAGACTGTGATGCTTGCTCCAATATTCCAGCTAATAAATGATGACAGCTACAAGTTCCATGTGAGGTTCCACCACTCTTGCCATGATGCCAATCTCTAAGGTACAGTAAACATTACAAATCATCCTTCTCAAGCCGTGAAAATCTCTCTACGCGTGAACAAACTACCTCAGAGAAGAGACGTACAGGAAAACAGGCAGACCTTGGAGAAAGTCAAATCAAAGTTTCCACATGCCGAAGCTACTCACATATGACAAAAAAGGCAAAACCAGCGCATTGACACTGAATTCAACAATCAATACTGCCAAAGCAGCTGTGGTCACAGCGACAGCTGGTTTCATGAACCATCTATGCTTTGGCAGCACTCCCACTGCTAAGCAAGTGAGACTGGTAACACATCAGCCTGCCTACAGGAGGGTCTTATTCCAAACACACAACTTAAATTCCTACTGCAATCACACAGAAATTATGTTCTGCAGTTCAGGATAAACCAGCATGAAATATTTAAATCCCTGCAGTTCTTACAAGGATTTAAAGATGAAATTAAAAGGTGGCTGGCAGGGTGTTCTGTGAAAGGGATGGAGGGTTGTACAGGTAATCAGACAGAACAGCATCCTTTCACCTCAAAACATGTCCTGTTCTGAAGGTCAGGGACAGCTTCTTTACCCTTTCCAGTAAGTACGCATCAGACTGAATCCTAAAGGTGTTACAGGCTGAGGATGCCAGAAAGGAGAGAGCCAGTACAGAAGGAGAAAGGAGATGAAAAAATGAAGGTGACTTTTCTGGTATTGGACTAGGTGATCAACCCTTCCAGCTAAAATATTGTATTATTTTTCTCAGTATTCTCACAATAAAGCCAGGGTGACAACCCACACAGGCTCCCTTGACTAGGGACTCTGCCAGCATGTACAAGCAACTCGAGTTTTCTCCAGGTACTCATCAAGTAAGATGGTGTGCTTGTTTTACAGCAAGAGCACGTACAGCCCATGCTGAGGCCCCTGACAGACAATTTTTACAGAAATTCTTTTTAAAAGGGTTAAGAGTCGCAGTGCAGATGACTACACTCTTATTGTTGAAGAAATAGAAAAAGACTTTAAAATGCTGAAGACAGCAACACAAGTCATGATAATGAGCTGCCTGCGGCCATTCAGCTCAGGGACTGGAAAGCCTTGGAGGTGGCCTTGGACTACAGGAGCACAGCTAAAACAAAACATAACACAGAAAAACAGCAGAAAAACACTGAAAAAACCCACTAAGTTTATATTCTCTGTAAGCACTCTCACTCTGCTTTCTTGGTGTAGTGAAATAAATCCTCCACAAGCCTAGGACAACAGAGCACTGCAGCTCACTGCTATGACATGAGCTACCCTATAAAACACAACTGCTGGGCCCTTTTCTCTTCCTTGCAGGGGATTCAAATTCAGCAGGAGACAACAGACAGGCAGTCACCTAATAGCCCCTTCTGAACTTCTGTTACACTTTTAGTTTAATGAATTGCATGTGATGGTGTGAATCTCATCAGTCAGTGATCTTTGAAGGGAGTTTTAATTAGAAAAAGTTGGTCAGTCTGTACTTTCTGCTATGTCTGGCACAAAGACCCCAGCAGGATTTGCTGGGAATGAAAAATGACAAATGACAATTTCTGTTTTTCTTGGAAATACATTGCAATAAATATTTTTCTTCCTAGAAGAAGGGGATACTCCAACAATTACAGTGTGATCTATGATGATCTCATCTCAAGAGGTCCCTTCCAATTCCGACAATTTTGTGATTAGGCCAGCTAATCATCCTCTTTCTTCCACTTTTTCTCCCTGAAAACTTGTCTGAGAAGTAGCACAGAAAAGAGCTCCTGATTGAGGACAAGCTGTCAGTACCATTTTCATTACCTTGCACCATCAAGCTTTGTTCTAAAACAAGCTATTCAACCTCCCTTGACTATACCTACTAGTAGACAGAAAAAGGTGCCTCACTAGCGCACAAATCTTTCCTGACTGGTTTATAAATACAAGGAGATTTTAGTTTCTCGTAAGGCCAGAAAAAGATGCATCTCATTTAAACCACTAGAAATAAGCAATTAGCAGCTCTGGGATGTTTTCATAAGAGGAGAGCATGAAGCTGATGGCTACAAGCATTAGTCACTTTGTCTATGGATCTAGGCAAGGAGGTACAGCTTTCTATGTGTCCTCCTTCCATTTTTCAGTACATAAAAAAAAAAAATAATCAGCCAAGATCTGTGATGTAAGCACAATGCAACTTTTTTCCCCTCAAAAGCAAATTCTTTCAGAACTATTGCTTCAAAATTCTTTGTATTTCACTTATCTGAACCCATCAGAGAAAAACTACTGTTGTAAAATACAACCTGTTACTTAACACAGAAAAATAAAATGGAAACCCATAGCTTTTATAGTACCAAATTATCAGAATGAGCAAAATTATCGTCAGAAACCATTTAAAAGAATCTTTAAGACCACCTAAGGTAATCAGCATGGGAGGAGGGAGGAGAAAGGGAAAGCTGGATTCTATTCCCTCAAGTTTTCTGCCATAGTCAACCATCATCTGCACTATAATAATTGAACAGTGCACCACAGAGAGAGTGTCCAAGTCTGATTCTTCAGAATCTTCAAGCCATCTGTTTGGGAAGTTCCAATCTGCAGGAACAGCACAAGCATATGGAAAGACCATACCCTGCACTGAGGAATTTCAAACTAAGTCCTAACGTGTGAAAAATGCCAGGTAGATCCATCAAAAAAAGAATCACTTGGTACACGGGGTCCATATTTAGGTCTCCGTATCAAAATTACCTTAAGTTTACATGCTTAAATGGAACTATTTTTGGCTATACAGGAGCTCTTAATGCTCCCATATACCTATTAAGTCAATATACAGCCAGCACTTGAATAACAAATTCAAAAACAAAAATCACAAAAATTAGAGCACTTCTGTTTCTCGAGATACAAGCACCTAACTCCATCTTGTCATTTGTACAATTATTTTTCTGCCATGAATAAAACATCACACATTTTGTACTTACATTACCATTTCAGACACATTTATGTTAAATGCACAGTTACTGTATGCAAACCCAGGCCTTAAGAAGTCTTACACTCCAGGGTGCCATACATCCCCTGAGATCCTGCGTGACACTGAGCTAACCTCTGTCTTTGGTGTTAACTAACAGGCTATTTGCCTGAAGCATTTGTTCTCCAACTTCCAACCTTGCCTCCTGCTAGACAAAGTTTTTTGCTTATTGATATTGGTGGAGGGTAGGGGAATTTGGAGTGTATTTGAACTACAATGGAACTACACTTGGAAATTTCTAGCATTTGCAACTGTTTTATGACTTCTAGCAAGTCTGTCTGGGTTTTACAGAGAATCAGCAAAATTCCACATTAACAAAAATAAGTGCACATCTAGTTAAAAGAAAAAGCATGTTAGTGAGGTTTACTACCTTCATTATCACATGTGAATGCAAGACCTTACTTTTAAATACCCCAAACTACAGTTAATAGGTCAGCTTCCAGTATTTCCTCCAAAGGGAAGATTACCAGACAAAAAGATTCTTGAGGTCTGCAGAAAATCTACAACTGTCATTAATGAGATTAAAAAAAACCCGCATGAATAATAAACTGTAGCTGCACACAGTTTCAGGGGCAGTGTTTCTCAACTGCTACATCAGGAGCTTTCCAAACTCTGCCCTGCACTTGTTCCTGTGCGGAATGCACAGAAACGAAAACACAGACAGAACAACTGAGGATTCATTAAGGTTTTAGCCACTCAAGTCCAGAACAGTGACCACTAAGCCTCTCAACTTCTCTTCTGATCAGAGACCACCACAGACTTGTCAGTGTTTGTAAACTGTAGGAATGAACTGTTATTCAGTGATAAGGGACAGTTACCCGGCAGCCTGTCCACAGGGGAAGAGGGCAAATCTCAGTTCTACTGTTTAAATCAAAACTCCAAATGCATGTAACAACTGGATTCCACTTATTTGGAAAACATATCTTCAGGAGACAGAAGGAACAATGTTCCCATTCAGAAAAATATACAGGATACAGTATACAGTAGCTTAAGTGATATGAGCAATAGGCTTCAAATGTCTGTCACACACGGACTCCCTGTATTCCTATCAACTCCAGGAAGGGAAGTGTTAAGATTGTGTTGCCAGAAATATTTCCTGTTCTACAGGTCCAATGTTCTAAAATACCTTGCTTTCCTCTTAAGGTACAAACCAGAAAATTTATGTAAAACAGCCAAATTAGACAGATTCACAGTTACAGTATGTGCACATTAACAACTTCCATTTATTGTCTTTAACAGTTTTTTGAAAGTCAATGACGGCATTATGGCAACTGTCTACGTCAAAAGCCCATAGAGTAACTCCCCCTCTCTCAAGCTCTGTACAAATTTTGAGCCCTACCTAATCCTACATAATAAACTAAACAGCAATGTGAGGAAAACAAAAAATATTTGAGATTACCTCTAGGCCAACAAAGGTCCAATTCTTGGTTTTAGGACACCTATTTGCCATCTGACTTTGGGCAAGTTCCTAGGTTTCCTTTTTGTACAGTGGGGCAGCAGAACTGAAATATGGTTCTGTGCAGCAGGGTAACAGATGGAACTCACTAAGACTTGTAAAGCATTGAGATCTGCACGTATGATTAATGCTTTACATGTGTAAATATAATATAAAAAGGAGGTTAAATCATGCAGATCTCCAAATTATTGTAAAATCCATGCAAAAATACACCAGCACAGTTCTTGCAAATCAAGGTTATGACAATCACACTGTGATACTAGAAAAAAACTGCGGAATGAGGACAATGCTGACATGCAATCATCTCAAAGACAATGTCAGTAAACCTGAAGAGAAACAAGGTCTGAAAGACAACAGGAAAATTAAAAAAATAAATATTATTTAATCCCCAATTGATACATGAACTTTCTAAATAGCAATCAGAAAAAAAAATACATATTAATTACACAGTTATGGAAGATTTTATTTCTCTGTATAAAACTGAACAAAAGGCAAGATCTCGACAAAATGTGGTTAACTCACAGTACAACTCCATTTAAAGCAGAACGGGAGATTGTTGTTACCAATACAATAACTACATGATACTTCCTTTCCAGTCTCTAATGATTCTATAATTCTTGAAAAGTTCCTGTAATTGGAGAATTAAGTAACAGTTACGTAGTGAAGTTCAACACGCCGTAAATAAAAATTGCAGTAATAAATAACATTTAGATAAATCTTTCACATTCTGTTTTCTGTCACTATCAGCAGTCATTACCACAACAAAGAACAAAAACAAGAGCAGGAAAGTCAAAAGTATCTACAATAGTGACCCCCCCCCACCCTGAAAAGGCCTGTAAAAAGAAAGAGGCCAGATCTATGAGCTTATTTATTTTAGCCAGAGTCTCATTTTATTCTGGTTTACCTGAGGTTTTTTCAGACTTTGGAAATGTCAAGAGCTATTAGCAAGTGAAGAGGTATTGTAAGTACAAGTAGTTAAGATCTCTGTGAATGACAAGAAAGCTTTGAGGAAATTTATAAATCATTAACAAAAATCTCAAGTAATACAATTCCATGGAAAAGAAGAAATTAAAATTAGCAGGTTTGCCAAATGATTAAGTAATCAAAGAATCACTTGTACAAGATATACACACACTGCAGAGCAGTGAGATTATTTATTTGCATTAATTATTCACAAGGGATATGGAAACACATGTTCCAAGATCTACTTTTTACAGGTAAAATAAAATTGCCCGGTTAAATAGAGAGGACAATAGAAATTAAAAGGCAAGATCAAATTAGTTAATAGAAGGTTATACATCCTAAAATTTAAAAGGAAATTTAAATGGCAAATCTCAGTTTATTCTAACATCAACAGAAACAGGGGCTTGGGCTCCAGCTATTATTTAATCCGATTTGCACAGGGTATAATCTCCTGTTGAGTCCTGAGAAAGAGGAAAACCCCAAGGGCTATGTCACAGTGTGAAGTTTTGAGCCACTAGGCAGACAGTTAAGAAACTACTAATATTAACTGTATTATCTGCCTCTTTCTAGAAGAATTTTCACTCTTAAATTTATGGAAACTTTACTCTGTCTTGGTCATAGCACTTACTAGAATGGTGTGAGTAATTTGTCCGGGGACCCGGGCGTTGATGCCCAAATTGGAGATTTACCTGAACCCTGCAGCCTTTGGAAGCGTATCCTTGTTGCCATGAGACAGCGGTACCCTACCAGAGATGACATATCATGGCGTCCTTGTCCATGGACCACCATAATAGAGGGTATTGAACGTCTGAGAGAATTGGCTTATTGTCAAGTGATCCACAACCGACATGCAGCCAATGACGATGAAGAAAACCCCAACGATTTGCCCCGTTGGAGACCAATATTAAAGAGACTTGCACGGACCGCTCCTGCCAAGTACTTTCAAATGACAGCAGAATGGGCTGCTGTAAGGGAAGATGTTGGCCCTCCGACAGTTGCCGATTCTATGGATAAATTGCAGAGATTTGAGGTTGTGACTACCCGACCAGCTTGGATCTCAGCTGTGAGTAACCGTCTAGGTTGGGTGAACAGCCCACCTAGTTGGGAGAAGAAATTGGGTAAGAGACTTAATGAATTCCTGGAGACTGTGAAGGAAATGTTCAGGAAAATGGGGCAGGGCAGCGCTGATTCTGCTGAAAGAATTGACGCTACAGCTGCTCCAAGGAGACCGTCACAGAAATGACAGTCCAAGCTCAAGTCCATCAAGACAAATCTTGAGATATCTACTGGCAACTCTTGAGAGATTTTGAGGAGGACATGACCAGATGGAATGGCAAGCCTACATCGGCTCTCCGGGCAAGGTTACAAGATATACTGAGGGGTGCTGCCAAAGACAAAGCAAGAAAAAGGATTGCTCAGGCATCTTGGAGGAGATCCCGAAAAAGATGGAACTCTGAAACTGATATGCAAAGTAGAGATCCCTCTCAACAGGAAGAAAGTGAGACCAAGCAACAGAGAGGCCCTGCCTCCAGCCAGATGGAGGAAAGGGACAATCGAGTCTATTGGGATGTATGGATGCAATGGCCTGGCACCTCCAAAGTTGAGAAGCATAACGCCTTGGTGGATACTGGCGCTGAGTGCACTTTAATACCGTCAAACTTCAGAGGATCGGAATCCATTACCACTTGTGGTATTACCGGAGGCTCCCAAAAGCTAACCGTAACGGAAGCTAAAGTGAGCCTAACTGGGAAGAAATGGAAAAAACACTTTATAGTGACTGGCCCTAATGCTCTGTGCATTTTGGGCATAGATTTCCTACAAGGCAGATATTTCAAAGATCTGAAGGGATATAGGTGGGCTTTTAGTATAGCAGCTGCATTTAGTACAGCAGCTGTAGAGACTGAGAAATGTGAACAGCTGTCCACATTGCCTGCTCTTTCAGATGATCCTTCTGTGGTGGGATTGATGAAGGTGGACGAGCAAGAAGTCCCAATTGCTTCTCAAGCAGTATACCACAGGCAATACCGTACAAATAGAGACTCCCTGATCCCCATACAAGAATTGATTCGTCGACTAGAACATCAAGGCGTCATCAGCGGAACTCGCTCTGCCTTCAACAGGCCAATCTGGCCTGTAAGAAAGCCTGGGGGAGAATGGAGGTTGACTGTGGATTATTGTGGCTTAAATGCAGTCACACTGCTGCTTAGTGCGGCAGTACCAGATATGCTGGAGCTGCAGTATCAGCTGGAGTCTCAGGAAGCAAAATGGTACGCCACAGTCGACGTTGCTAATGCGTTTTTCTCCATCCCTCTTGCAGCTGAATGTAGGGTGCAGTTTGCCTTCACCTGGAGGGGTGTTCAATACACCTGGAATCGATTGCCCCAGGGGTGGAGGCATAGTCTGACTATTTGTCATGGACTAATTCAAGCTGCTTTGGAGGAAGGTGGAGCCCCTGAGCATCTGCAGTACATCAACGATATCATAGCGTGGGGCAACTCTTCAGCGGAAGTCTTTGAAAAAGGCAAGAAGGTGATCAACATCTTGCTTAATGCAGATTTTGCCATTAAAAGAAGCAAAGTAAAGGGACCTGCTAGAGAAATCCAGTTTCTAGGAGTTCGGTGGCAGGATGGACATCATCATATTCCTATGGACGTAGTTAACAGAATAACATCCATGGCACGACCTGTTAACAAAACAAGACACTCAAGCATTCTTGGGAGCAGTGGGGTTCTGGCGTATGCATATTCCGGGGTACAGTCAGATTGAGGTGACCCGGAAAAAGAAGGATTTTGAGTGGAGCTCTGAGCAGCAAACTGCATTTGAGCAGATTAAATGAGAGGTAGCTCATGCAATGGCTTTGGGGCCTGTTTGAATCGGACCAGAGATTAAGAATGTCCTTTATACATCTGCTGGAGATAATGGTCTGACCCGGAGCCTTTGGCAAAAGGCACCAGGGGAGACACGAGGCCGTCCTCTTGGCTTTCGGAGCTGAGGTATCGAGGCTCAGAGGCTAATTATATGCCCACTGAGAAGGAAACCCTAGCTGCATACGAAGGAGTTTGAGCTGCATCAGAAGTGGTTGGTACCAAAGTACAGCTCCTCCTTGCACCCCGACTTCCTGTTCTAGGATGGATGTTTAAAGGAAAAACTACATCTACACATCATGCTGCTGATACTACCTGGAGTAAGTGGACTGCTCTACTAAACCCAGAGGGCTTGTATTGGAGGTATCAATGACCCTGGCATACTGGAAATGATTTCCAACTGGCCAGAGGGGCAGGATTCCAAGATTTTATCTGAAGACATAGTGACTCAGGCAGAAGAAGCCCCACCTTACAATGAACTTTCAGATGAAGGCATATGCCTTGTTTACAGACGGATCTTGCCGTTTAGTAGGAAATCAATGGAGATGGAAAGCTGCTGTCTGGAACCCCACTAGAAGAGTTGCAGAAACACAACAGGGAGAAGGAGGATTGAGTTCAGGTTGCAGAGGTAAGAGCTGTCCAACTGACCTTGGACATTGCAGAGCAAGAGGAATGGCCATTGCTCTACCTCTACACTGACTCATGGATGATAGCCAACGCACTCCGGGGATGGCTTAAAGACTGGGAGCAGAACAACTGGTTGCATAAAGGCAAACCAGTCTGGGCTGCTGATCTATGGCAGGACATCGCCGCCCGGATAAGAAGATTGAAGGTGATATAGATGCCCATGTACCTAAATGCCGGGCTACTGAAGAACAGCAGCAAAATTGCCAGGCAGATCAGGCAGCTAAAGTTTTCAAAACAGATCTGGACTGGGACCATAAAAATGAATTGTTTGTAGCTCAGTGGGCCCACGATACTTCTGGTCACCAAGGCAGGGATGCTACCTATCGATGGGCTCGAGACCGAGGAGTGGATTTAACCATGGATGCTACAGCGCAGGTTATCCACAGCTGTGATCTATGTGCTGCTATAAAACAAGCCAGACGGATGAAACCCTTGTGGTATGGGGAAAGATGGTCTAAGTGTAAATATGGGGAGGCCTGGCAAAGTGATTATATCACCCTTCCTCGGACCCGTCAGGGTAAGCGGTATGTGCTAACCATGGTGGAAGCAACCACCAGTTGGTTGGAGACACACCCTGCACCTCACGCAACTGCCTGAAATACTGTCCGAGGCCTCGAGAGGCAAATTCTGTGGCAACACAGCACCCCAGAAAAGGTGGAGTCAGACAACGGAACTCGTTTCAAGAATAATTACGTCAAAAATGGGGCTAGAGAACATGGCATTGAGTGGATATACCATATCCCCTACCATGCGCCTGCATCAGGAAAGCTTGAGCGTCACAATGGTTTAATGCAGACCACACTGAAAGCTTTGGGGAGTGGATACTTTAAAAATTGGGATCAGCACCTAGCACAAGCTACGTCGTTGGTAAACAATAGAGGATCTGACAATTGGGCCGGTCCTGCTCAATCAAACCTGTTACAAGTAGTGAAAGGACATGGAGTTCTTGTTGTTCATGAACAGACCCTGTGGGGAAGGGCTGTGTGGGTTACTCCAGCTGCAGGTGAAGGGAGACCTATTCGTGGACTTGTTTTGGCCAGAGAACAAGGAAATACATTGTGGATGATGCAGGAAGACCGAGAGGGTTGCCTCGGTTGCAGTGACCATGAGATGGTGGAGTTCAGGGTCGCATGTGGTAGGGACAGACTAGCTACCAGAACCACAACCCTGGACTTCAGGAGGGCCAACTTTGGCCTTCTCAAGCAATTGCTAGGGGACATCCCATGGGACAGGGTACTGGCAGGCAAGGGAGCTCAGGATAGCTGG
>VXBP01009043.1:68809-86251 GCA_013400115.1 Rhinopomastus cyanomelas
ATGATACGGGAGGTGGAACACCTCCCTTATGAGGAGAGGTTGAGGGAGCTGGGTCTCTTTATCTTGGAGAAGAGGAGACTGAGGGGTGACGTCATTAATGTCTACAAATATGTGAGGGGTGGGTGTCGGGAGGATGGCACTGGGCTGCTCTCAGTGTCATGTAGTGATAGGACAAGGGGCAATGGTTGTAAGCTGGAACATAGGAGGTTTCACATCAACCTGAGGAGGAACTTCTTCACGGTGAGAGTGACGGAGCACTGGAACAGGCTGCCCAGGGGGGTTGTGGAGTCTCATTCTCTGGAGATGTTCAAGACCCAACTGGACGGGTTCCTGTGTGACTTGGTTTAGGTGATCCTGCTGTTGCAGGCGGATTGTACTAGATGATCTTTCGAGGTCCCTTCTGATCCGTAATGATTCTGTGATTCTGTGATTTAATACCGCAAGGGAGACTGATGCTGGCTGAGAGACTTTAATTGCAGCAATGGAAGCTGTATCAGGACAGAGGAAGACTAATGCTGTATGGAAGGATCATTTGCAATTTAGTAAGAGAGTTTCATGCAGGAATAAGGGGTGGAGTTTTCTGGATTTGGTGAAATTGGTTTGCTTATGGTATTCCTGCATCGAACTCTCTTCTAGCATACAAGGAGTTAACTCATCTTGGGTGTGGGGGATGTTTACATTTCCCTCCTGTGCTGTTGGGAGGGGTGGACAGGAAGTGAAGGGGAGAGGTAGCTGCTGCAGGGGACAGGTTGAGCAGGTGGAGTGGCCCAGACAGATTTTTGGGGTCCTTAATTGCGGACAGGGTATTCCTTTTCCCCTTGTTTTGGTACGCCCCACCTCCCCCTTTTCCCCTTTCTCATTTTATCTTCCTTTTTATTTTCCTTTAATCGCTATCTTCTCCCACAAAGTTTTCGGACTGCTGCCTAAGAAACTACTTAAACTGAATATTTAAGTTTTGCTTAGATTTCCCAGTCTTTTTTAACTTCCCCCTCATTCACGGCTTTTAGCATCTCTTAGGAATCAGGGGTCATCAGGTCTGGGCGGGGGAAGGGGTGGACTTGAATTGAGGAAGAACAAACTTTTTTTTCCTTTTCCTTTCCCTTTCATTTTTGGGGTTTTTTCCTACTTAATAAAATCTTTAATGAAGTTGAATATTTCTAATTCCAGTTTCCGGACGTGTGTTTACTTTACCTCTTTTCTCCCCCTCCAGGGGGTGGCAGGACATTTCCGTCGGCACGGTGAAGCAGATGATGATTTTGTGGGCTAATTGGGTGCTAAACCATGACACCATGTCTCACAAATCGTGATAAACACAAATCTTAGTTATTTTTCAATGCATTATCAAGTTATGCTAAGTGTGTACATTAACATCTGATACAAAGCTACTTGAAAAACATCCTGGCCCTGGGAAATACAAAAGGTTTCCTGTTCCTGTCTTCTATGTACCACTTACAGATAGCTAATCGAATGTAGGTCAGTTCTCAAACTCAGTGCACAGTAAGCATGGCTGCTCCATTAATCTAAACCTAGGACAGAGACATAGACCTCAGTTAGAGACACAAGCAAGTTTTACGTTTTAGTCAGTGGGTAGCACAGCATATTCCAACTTTGCAACGAGTACATGTGTACTAATCTCCATTCAAGCCTTGCATTACCAGCTCTTAGTGTCAGAAGCACCATGTTCCTTCATCCAGTTTGGTATGTCCAATACAGCTCACAGTACAAAATTCACTTGAGCTAGTAGGTACTTGCTTCATGACCTGGTACCTTCTCTGGGGTTACCTTCATATTTAACCGGAAATTCATAGAAAATTGTTAAAATAACTACCAAGGTCCAAAACTCATCTTGGTAGATCACAGCACCCCAACAGGTAGAAAGTCAAGGAAGAGAGTCAGAAGACCTGCGTGGTTAAACAGGGAGCTGCTGGGCAAACTCAAGAGGAGGAAGAAAGTCTACAGGTCATGGAAGGAGGGGATGGCCACTTGGGCGATTATAAGGCTCTGGTGAGACGATGAAGGGATGCAACTACAAAAGCCAAGGCTTCCTTGGAATTAAACCTTGCAAGAGAGATCAAGGGCAACAAAAAGGGCTTCTCCAAATATATTGCAGGTAAAAATAAAACTAGAGGCAATGTAGGCCCCCTGCTGAATGAAGTGGGTGCCCTGAAGACACAGGATACAGAGAAAGAAAAGGGCCCTGATGGGATGCACCTGCAAGTGCAAAGGGAGATGATGGAAGTCATTGCCAGGCCACTCTCCATCACCTTTGCTAAGTCATGGGGATCAGGAGAGGTGCCCAGAGACTGGAGGATAGCAAAAGTCACTCCAATCTTCTAAAAGGGCAAGAAGGAAGACCCAAGTAACTATAGACCAGTCAGCCTCACCTCCATCCGAGGAAAGGTGACGGAACAATTTATCCTTGACACTGTCTCTAGGCACATCAAAGACAAGAGGGTCATTAGGGATAGGCAGCATGGCTTCACCAAGGGGAAGTCACCCTTGACCAACCTGACAGCCTTTAATGAGGGCATAACCAGATAGACAGATGATGGCAAAGCAGTGGATGTGGTCTATCTTGACTTCAGTAAAGCATTTGACATGGTCTCCCTCATCCTCGTAGTCGTACTGAGGTAGTCTCTTTCTCTACAGAATTTAAAACCCACCTGGACACGTTCCTGTGCAACTTGATCTACATGATCCTGCTGCCACGGGGGGATTGGACTAGATGATCTTTCGAGGTCCCTTCCAATCCCTAACGTTCTGTGATTCTGTAATTACTCATTTTCTACTTTCCAAAGCAATCATGACTGTAGACTACAAGAGAACAGAATTTCAATATCAAGCCACTAAAATACAGTTCTGATGTTTGCTTTCTGTGTACAACAAAATTAAGGGCAGAATGTTACCAGCCTCATGTTTGAATAGATTGTCCCTATTTATGTCAAAGCACTAACATTATTTAAGTCAGCCTTTCTGTATTCAATGGCGTCGCTCGCCCAACATATCCTTTGCGTATCAGAGATAAATAGAATGCTGTGTTCCAGTACAAGAGAAAGCAAATCTGTTACTGCCATGTGCTGGCTGCACTTTATGTTGCTGGAGCTGCAGAAAGAAGTACCTATTGTTTCTACCAGTGTTTCACACTACGTTGCTGGTTTCTCAGCAGAGCAGATCAATTGCTGGAGCTGAGACAGACACTTCTCTGAATAACACTGTTAAGAGACCAATTTCCCATTCCTTTTGCAGCCATCCTAAAATAAATTAAAAAAAAATTCTTAACATTCTTTAACTTTCACAGTTTTGAGCTAAGCCCTAGCTTGAATTACAACACAGCTTCAAAGTAAAGAATGCCTTTGTCACCACCTTTCTCACCTATGTATTCCCATGCTGTCACCAGAGGACAAAGGAATGTAGACTCTGTAAGACTAAGCAAAGTTCAGACTTTCAGCTAAGGCAGATACAGCCTGCACATTTTCTCAGAATTTCTGGAGTGTTACAAGGAATGCCCAGAGCAAATACGACAAAGGCTAACACACTACGATAAACAGTTGTTTTAGAATGATGAAGCACTTTGCCATTTGGTGTAAAACCAAACAACCTGCTTTGCTGGGTCAGACTCCAAAGTCCTTCTAGCTCAGTACTGTCTCCTGGAATCTGTGTCTTGTCACTGGTCGTCTACAGGAGCAAGCTTTAACTGCTGTAGAACAGTTGTCCTGACGGAACATTTTATCCCTTAGCACTTTTCAACCTGTCTTTAATTTCATTCACATTGCATTGTTCTTTCCAGCTGAAGTGTAAAATCCAAATAAAGCGTAGAACCTTGTAATGAAGCCAGTAAGTCTACTCAAACCACACACAACCTTCAACTATACACTGTCATATCATTACAGATCTGTCAGCAAATTTTGCTAACAAATGCAAACCACTACAGGAACACAAACTCGGGCCCCATACCGCTGGCAAAAATCCAAGTCATCTAACGCAGGGGACATTCCCTAAAATGAGGAGCAAAGTGTAATAGAAAGAGAAACGACACGTAGGTGATGTAGGAGCAAGGAAATACTTCTTAGAAATCCAGTGTAATTTGACAGTTTTTACACCTAATTATTTGACTTAATCAAAGCTGAGGTACGTAGACTGTACAGCCTTCATACAGGGAATCAGAGACGTCAGCACGTATCTCATTTCTACACAAGCTATGATACTCAGAAGTCTTTTGGGTTGTCTGGCTGCTACTTCTGGAGGGCGTCCAGCATAGCGCAATGAAGATGATGAAGGAAGTGAGACACCTCCCTTATGACGAAAGGCGAGGGAGCTGGGTCTCTTTAGCTTGGAGGAGACTGAAGGGTGACCTCATTAATGTCTATAAATATGTGAGGGGTGGGTGTCAGGAGGATGGAGGCAGGCTCTGCTCAATGTCACCTAGTGACAGGACAAGGGGCAATGGGTGCAAGCTGGAACATGTATATATCAGAAGGAACTTCTTCACAGTGAGGGTGACAGAGCACTGGAATAGGCTGCCCAGGGGTGTTGTGGAGTCTCCTTCACTGGAGACATTTAAAACCTGCCTGGCTATGTTCCTGTGCAACTTGGTCTAGGTGATCCTGCTGTGCCAGGGGGATTGGACTAGATGATCTTTCGAGGTCCCTTCCAATCCCTAATCATTCTATGATGCTGTGATTCTCTTGCCCACACACAAGCCACATTCATACACCATAAATTTATTTTATTTGTGTTATGATCATCCTAAGACTCCAGTCAAACAACACCTGAAAGGATGGTGGTAAGACACCAATTGAACAAGTTACAATCAATGGGTCAAAATTTAAAATGACAACACCGAAGGCTTGCATACACAGCTGGTGGATAATTTGATGAGCTGGTTATGCTTGGCTGTCAAGCGAATGAAAGACAACCACAGAGCTCCCCAACTGCTATTCACTCTAGCTACCAATTAATTGCCAGCCTCACTGAGAAGGAATTAAATGGTTCAGAGAAGCAGCCTAAGTGGTCTAAGAAAAAAGCACAATGTTATGTCAGGGTAAAGGTCAAAATAGTACAATATGCAATGAGAATGATGAAAAAGACTGAAAAAAGTCAGAGTATACTGAGAAATAGTGAAAAAAGAGGATTCTAGTAGGTAATAAAGGAAAAGCATGAAGAGTGTCAACGGAACACTTTTTTCCAGGTCTAAGTCCCTAACAGTGAACTATAGTGCTACCAAAGAGAAAGTGTATCAGCAAAGACACAAAACCCAAGATGTGTCAACCACAGGGATATGCAATGCTTGGGAAAAAAAAGAACCAAAAGGAACCAAAGATGTCTCTCCATCCAAGGTAAATAACGTTGATGTATGTATGTATTAGTAGAGATGTATGTCAGCAGTACAAGACAGACAGATCTGCCAGAGAAAAAACTACGTTACAAGACATATATGATGACATATGACAAGAGCCTGTGAACTCTGGCTCAAGAACCTGGATCTGTATTCTTAGAAAGTTTGACTTGCCTTGTTCTGTACTGTTCCCTAGGCACCCACTATGTGCTGTACTGTGACAGAATACATTTTTCTCATGTAACTACTGGTCCCTATGAAAAACTGGTTGCCTTGAAATAATGTAAACATAAATGAAAGGCTGAAAGCAAATGAATAAGGATATCTTCAAACAGAAACTTTAGAAACTCACTCCCAAGCATAAGGGACTACTATGGACTGGAACCAGTGTAAAATTTCCAGTGTTACAACAGAATTAAAATTGGGTAAGAAGTGTTGATTTCTGGTGGATTTACCAGTATCTGGCTGGATACTAGGTGCCCACCAAAGCCACTCTCACACTCCTCTTCTCCTCAGCAGAAACAATGAAAAGCTCATAAGTTGAGATAAGGACAGCAATTACTGACACAGGCAAAACAGACTCAACTTTGGGAAATTATTTTCACCTTATTATCCATCAAAAATCAGAACAGGATAATGAGAAATACACGCTAATCTTAAAAAACCCACAGGCTACCTCTTTTCTCCAGCTCCAGCACAGGTACCCACCATGGGAGTGCAGTCGCTCAGTGTGGGTGTCCCATGAGGTCACAAGTCCTGCCAACAAACCTGCTTCAGCATGCACTCCCTTTTCAGGCATCCACCCACTTCGGTGTGGTGCTCTCCACAGGCTGCAGGCAGAGATCTGTTTCACTGTTAACTTCTGTGGGCTGCACTGACCACATCATCTCACAATGGGACAGCCTGCCTCATCATGGTCTTCATTCCACTGCATCACAGGCTACGGTGGAATCTCTGCTCCAAGGAGGACCTCCTTCCCCTCCTTTTCTGACCTTGATGTCTGCAGAATTATTTCACCTATTGTCACTCCTCTCTCCAGCTGCAGTTGCACAGCAACCTTTTTCTTCTTCTTAGATACCTGATCACAGAGATGATACAATTGGTGCTGACAGCCTTGGAGGACAGTGGGACTGTCTTGTAGCTGGCTGGCACTCGCTTTATCAGACATCAGGAAAGGTGCTAGAAGCTTCTCACAATAGTCTACTGTGTAGCCATCTAGCCAACAAAACATGGCCACATAAACTGTCAGAGTTTGAATTTGGTCAGTTTCCTAAGCTGACGGAACACGGGGTTACTACGGTAGCCTGCAATAGCGGGGCTTGGAATTGCAAGCTCTCCATTTTATCATTGGCCTACTGGCAACTGTGCAAACTGGTATGACTGGTTTGGAGCTTCCAGTTTCCAGTTCCTTCTTCACATTCATCTGTTTAGAAAGGCCTCACACTGGTGACTGGAGGTAGGTGCATTAGCCATCTTGCCCTGGGAACATGGTAAATGGAAAGAGAGCAATACCTCAAAGATCATCAGGTTTCATCCAAATTCCACTATTTGGAAATAGCTGAAATGGAGACAGTTCTTCCCCGATTTGTCGTCACAGGAACTGGCATGCTGTATATGAAGGACCGGCTTGGAAGCACATGGAACAGAGCCCTTGTCTTTAAGATGCCCACTGAGGAACGTGTGCATGAACTGAATGGATTCCACATTTGCACAGGAAGCAAGAACTTCTTGAAGTCTCCCTGCTTTGAGGGGCTGGAGATAGAAGTTTGGCCCAGTTATGTAAGACACATGATTAAGCTCTGTATGTCTTTATGTGGGTTTTTTTCTGCGGGGTGAATTACATGTGTCTTGTTTTTCCCCCAAATCGGTTTAGTTTTGGTTTTTGCCTGCAATTTGTAAGGGGTTGTTCAAACCCCTTTGTTTTGTTTCTGTTTTCCCCATTGACACGTTAAATGAATGAATTGGTTACTTCCATTTCAAGATAAACCACTGATTTAAACCCAATAAATAACCACAGGCTCGTTTCTTTTTCAGAGCTTTAAGGCAGTTGGGTGTTTTGTTGGGTTGGTCCTGCCTCTGCTCCTGACCCACAGCAGAAAACCAAGGAGTGAAGCGCACGAGGCACAACCAGTACCCATAGCAACAGCTTGAAAATGCTGAGGAAGTGAAGTGATGCATTTTCTGTATATTCACCAGTATCTATTCAATTTACCAAAAGTAAATAAATGTTCAGGTACTTCCTTATGTATTGTAACACACTGAAAGTAACACAGAAGCCATATAAGTAGGAAAATTTGACTCTGTGCATGGGACTGATGCAAATGTTTTGTCTGCAGTTCGTTGAGCCTTTCCCTTCATGTAGAGCAATGCAGCATAGTCACTAGAAGCAGAATAACTATTCAGCAATAGCTCTTGTATACTTCAAGGCTAGATAACAGTCTGGGGTCAAGTTCTGATTATTTAATTTATTCAGGAGGAGACTAAAGTACTAAAACTAGAAAATGGCCAAGCACTTTCTTCAAAGAAAAAGCTGCGTTGTTTTTTTTTCCCCCCAAAGGATTTCTGCCAACAGAAAAGGATTATGAGCAGAACAGGGCGCTCAACACTGCCAATTTCCTTGGTTACTGTATGAAGCATGTTAGATGTTCAAAGAAGGCAAGAGAAATCGAAACGTATCAAAGATTTGTTCAACAACTGAAAACAGAGAGGAGACAGAGTTCAACATTAATTGTGCCATTAAACCTTGTCAAACTACACAAGGGACAAGTAATGACCAAGAGTATTAAGCCATCAAGATTTTAAAAGACCTTTTAAGAAAGCTCTTTGCAATTATTACTCACCATCTCAGCCACACATACATCCCTACATACTTTTCATGGCAACTGTGCTGTACAGTGCTGCACATTTTAAATGTCAAGATCACTGGTAATTCTACGCGCAAAACAGTCTGTGAAATTTAATTCCTTGTACAGACTGGAATGCCACAAGATAGCAAAAGCCTTCCTCTCCACTCCAGTAGCTGAACCATAGGGGCTTCTAAAGTTAGTCCTATTGTGTTTTCATTTATACACGCAAGATCATTGTTATGATGGTAGAAGCTTCACCAGTTTCATGCCATTCAAAGCAGAAAATATGACTAACTGATATATGACTAATAGGGGAAAATTCCTGCAGTATCGTATCCTGAAAAGGCTGCCAGTATCTCTCTCCTGAACAGTCCCTGGACCTAACCAAACCTCTTCCACAATGACAGAACATGCTAGTCTGTCAGCCTCCTTTTTCACTATATGCATCATCTCAGCCTAGAGAGATTATTTCTAAATTTTATAGTTTTATGAAGGTCAAGACATTCTCTTAAGATGTCGAGATTTTAGAGGTCAGACAACCCCTGAAAGTTCAGCAAGAAGCAAGACTGTCTACCACGGACGTTCTGGACATTTTACCTCAGTTCAGTGTAGGAGCACTGGGGACAAAAGTCCTTCTGTCTGTGTCCATATCTTGGGGGTGGGAAAATGAATTAAAATGTCTTGTTACCTTTCCTCCTCAAGGTGAGTAAATTGTTTCACCGCCTGCAGATTTGTAAGTGGTTTTATTAAACCATTCCTTTGTGTTTCACACTTTAGCTAAAAGTTCTTGGTTAAAATATAATCGGAGTCTCTAACCCACAACTTTAATAATTCTCAGGTAGGAAGGATGATATCCAATGTGGACCCACTACATAACAGCGATCCAGGTGGGACACACAAGGGTCCAGACAAGGAATCACAACACAATGTGTTAGATAAGGTGGAAAGTCCTTTCCTAAATCCTACATATTAGGTTGGCTTTTAGCAATTTTAAACATAAACTTCTTTCTTAAATTGGGTTTGTGTCTCTGACCATTCCCATGTATATTCTTCCTTTACCCTCCTCAACTCCTGTTCTGGCTCAAAAACTTTACTATTTCTATCAAACTCGGCACATATAGTAGCAGCATACCCTAGTAACTCATCTCTTGGATCTAATTCTATACTGGATTTCCAGTCAGGCTCATCTTACTGCTTTACCTCTGGTTATCCCTATTAACTTCTTTCAGACCACTCTGCTGAGCCACGAAACACATCATTCTGTTGAGGATGAGACCTTATGCAATTCGAACACTGCAACTGAACTACCACAGACAACTGTCACTGCAGTCTTCAAAGCATACTTCCCCTTTCAATCTCTCACCTGTCTTCCGGTCTTTGCAGCATATTATCCTTTCTTCTATTCTACTATTGTGTCGTATTGTTTATTATTGCTTTTCATTTTAATACTGGACAAAAGATGAAAAGGGTACGGGTGTTGTTTATGTATCTTTAAATGACCATTTCTCAAACTGTCCTTACGAAGAGATGTTTCATACAGTTATAAAAGGTATCCATCTAAGGACAGCATTATCATGTCACTTACAGTGCCTTGTGTAAAATTCCTGGATTAGCACATTGGCCTCTCATCTCGGGCAACCCACATGCAAAACTGGAAAATTACTTTGATGCCCTTAGCCTTGCAGACAGACATTACGAATTCTCAGGACAATCTGGGTAAGTGACCATTTTACCCTGGGGGAGGGGCGAGTGTTGATTAAAGCATCAAGGCCAGAAAAATAGATGGAATAAAGATGCAAAGATAATCTTGACATTTCCATGCTTATACCAGTCCTAGATTTGAGCAATCTAAATCAGAGCCTCATTTCCTAATATTTTTATTAATTTTCTTCCATCTAAAAGACATTATGCAATAATAATGCAATAAACACTGGAAATTATTCCGTTATAATACACGATGCCTACACAGCCAAGGGGTTTTAACAACACCAGAACTAGTATGCTATGAAGTTCACAGCTGCTGCAGAAAAAGCTAAACCTCTGACTGTTGACACACCCTGCATCCAACATCAGGAGCATAAGTACTCTACTAATCACATAACAAGTCTAATAGACTTGTGGATGTTTATCTTAGAATCACAGAATGATTAGGGATTGGAAGGGACCTCGAAAGATCATCTAGTCCAATCCCCCTGTGACATGAGGATCACTTAGTGATTGACCACTACTCTCTGGCTTCTGTCCTGAAAAATGCCTTACTGAAGTCAAGATAGACCACATCCTCCACTCTGCCATCATCCATCCACCTGGTTACGTCCTCATAAAAGGCCACCAGGTTGGTCAAGCACGACTTTCCATTTGTAAAGCCATGCTGACTGTCCCTAATGACCCTCCTGTCCTTGATGTGCCTGGAGACAGCCTCTAGGACAAATTGTTCCATCACCTTTCCTGGGATGGAGGTGAGGCTGACCGGTCTATACTTACCTGGGTCCTCCTTCTTACCCTTTCTGAAGATTGGAGTGACATTTGCTATCCTCCAGTATCTGGGCACCTCTCCTGATCCCCACGACGTAGAAAGGATGATGGAGAGTGGCCTAGCAATGATTTACGCCGCCTCACTTGGGCCCATGGATTTGTGTACCTCCAGAATGCTCAACTGATCCCTAACCCAGTCCTCATCAACCAAGGCAGGCTCCTTTCTTGCCCCTACTCCCTCTGGAGTCTCAGCAGTCCAGGACTTGATATCAAGACAGCCCCCAGAAGTATAGACAGAGGCAAAGAAGGTGTTCAGTATCTCTGCATCCTCTGTCTTCAGGGCACTCACCTCATTCAGCAGGTGGCCTACGTTGCCTCTAGTTTTAGTTTTACCTGCAATGTATTTGAAGAAGCCCTTTCTGTTGCCTTTGACCTCTCTTGCAAGGTTTAATTCCAAGGAAGCCCTGGTTTTCCTAGTTGCATCCCTACATTCTCTCACCAGAGCCTTATAATCACCCTGAGTGGCCATCCCCTCCTTCCATCACCTATAGGCTTTCTTCTTCTTCTTCTTCAATTTGCCCAGCAGATCCCTGTTTAATCACTCAGATCTTCTGGCTCCCTTCCTTGACTTCTTTCCTGTTGGAATGATCTTTTCTTGTGCTTCAAGAAAGTAGTCTTTGAATGTTAACCAGCTACCCTGAGCTCCTTTACCTGCCAGTACCCTGTCCCGTGGGATTTCCCCTAGCACTTGAGTAAAGGACTGATGTTTGCAATAGTTTTCAACACATTTCAACCTTTCAAATCTAATTTCTTAAAAACAGTTTTAGAGGAATACAAAATTATTCACAAAAAAAGATAAAGAAGAAACATTGTTGGACAAATTATATGACTAGTCTACCCACACCGTATAAATCCGGTTGCAATAGTACTCAGTATGCAGAATTCCCCACGCTTATTAAGCACGGCACTTTTCTGCCTGTGCCAAAAGACACCCTGGAATCTAAACAAAGCCCTGTACCTTCAGTTACAAATAATTACCTAAGAATAAAGCATGTCAACTCTGATAAGTACATACTTCAAAACAGGAAGAGGCATGAAATAGCTTTGGACAAAATGCAGGAGATATTTGGAAGGAAGAAACTGACAGAACAGCCAGAGAAGCACACTGAGAATGCAAAACTGTCGTTTTCTTTTTTCTCCCTTCTTCTTCCCCACAAGAACACCCCCACCTCACAGCTTTTGCAGTACCACAGTTAAGCTCCACAAGTTTTAGAAAGAACAACTGAGGATGATCAATGGCCTAAAATAATACTTTATGAACTAATGCCTAAGTTTGTTTTGAGTTTTCAATGCTAACAGAAGGTTTTTACATTTTCAGGTCCTTCTTGCATTACAAAGAATAGAAGTTCCACTAATTAAGCCAAAGGTGATGGCTAATGCCCATGAGAAACTAAAACAAATGTAGACATGCACTGATGTTACTCCTTGCAAGCAAGGCTCTTGCCTGTCTTCCCATCTTCCCCCTCCAGTATTCCAGCTCTAGAAATTGGATTGCTGCTGAAGAAATAACGAAGGCACTTTGAAGAAATACTTTCAGGAGAAATTCTACACACATAATCACAAACACAACGAGCATAAACAACACCACTAAATTGGGCAGACAGCGAGCCCTCAGCGAGGACACACGCCTTTGAGAATTTCTGCAGCTGTGTAGCCCACTGCCTGCCTACCTAAGGAAACATCTGTGTTGCTTCCCCCTCCTACTTCCATTATTTTTATTTTGGGCTTATGAAGTGCACAGGTAAATAGAATTAAGGCCAGTGAATGCTGATGGTTTGATAGTAGAGAAAATATCTGCGTTCTAAAGTAGGAGAGAACGCACAGGAAATTATCTTACTGTGCATCTGCCAATAGAGAAAAAAAACCTTTACATTTCCTCAGAGAATGATGTTCACCTGTGCAACAGTCCATCAAGACATACAGTGCAATTAAAACTGAGTTTCCAAGCCTCTGCATGCTAGACTGAGCAAAGTTACACATCTCTCTGCACCACACAGCACCAAGTACTGCTGCAGGCACACCAAAGGAGTCCAACACAGCTGCATGCTGCAAGACCAAAAACCTTCATCTGCTAACACACAAATAACTAAAGAACAGCCAAAAATAAAATAGCTATGACAACTTCATATTGGAGAGTGGAAAGAGTGCTGAGGGAAAAGAAAGATGAAAGGGAGGGAACCACAGAATTCAGATGAAAGCTGAGAAATTAAACTTAACCCACAACTTTCAATGGGGTGTTTTAGACAAGTGCATGAGACAGAGCAAATTATGATGATAAGACTGTGTAAAAGCCTATCTTGCACACATTTAAATCTGAAAAGGAATTTCACTCTACCAGGAAAGCAGTAGATGGGCTTATTATTAAGATAGAAGTATAATCTCATCTGTTCCAATAAATCATGCTGATCCTATGTTTACAGGCTTCCTTTCCAACACAAACAATGAAGTAAACTAAAAGAATGTCATAAATCCCAAATGAGTAAGAGCTATGTGTTCATCTACTATTTTACACCTGCTGGCTCTAGGCCGTAAGTAGTAGATACTGTGTCCAGTGTAAATTGCTTGTGAGAACCACTTAGTACTGTTGCAGTACTTCAGTGAAACTTCCTTTTTCACACTGCTGGCGTACTGAGTCTCTGAGTAACCAAAGAGTCTATTAGTGATTCAGGCACATCGTGCAGCAATGAATTTTTGAAAAATACCTACACATTTGCAAAATAAAACTAAGACATTACTTTCAGTTTGTTTGAACTAGTTTCTTGGAAGTCAATATGTCTGGCTTAGCAGAGAGTCATATTTTATACTTCTATGTGTATTTTTAACCTCAGATCCCTCAATGCATGCAGTGATACTTGGCAACTGGAGTGCACACAGGCTTGATAACTTTGCATTGCTTCTACTTTTTAGTGAGGTACAGTGGCTGCAGAGAAACACTGCACAGTGAGTTACAGTTTGAAAATTACCAAAACTTTCCGATGCATAGATTTGTACTTTCGTGAAGAAAAATGTGCATTTCGCTTTAAGAGAATCCTCCCAGTGACCTGTCCTGGGAGGGGTGGGCACTAGGTGACACTTTACAAGAGGGCTTATGAGCCAGCCCTGCCCTTTCTCTCTTCTGGGGGCTTTGCTGTAGCACACCAGCAAGGGGTTGTGGCCAAGAGGGCCAACAGCATCCTGGGGTGGATTAGAAGAGGGGTGGTTAGCAGATCAAGAGAGGTTCTTCTCCCCCTCTACTCTGCCCTGGTGAGACCACACCTGGAGTATTNCCTTCCAATCTGTAGTGATTGTATGATTCACTGTGTGCCCCCCCGCTACTTTTGGTAGGGGGGAGATGGGACAAGAGGGGACACAGGAGGTGGCCCAAGAAAGCAGGCCCCATGCTGAAAGCAGGCCAAGAAAAGCAAGAACTTTCTTGCCCATCCCTTTCCATGGAGCAACCATCCAGCAACCTGTGGTGAGCTGAAGAATACTCCCCTCTCCCCTGTAGCTGAGGTGGGGCGAGAGTGGGCGAGAGTGGGCGAGAGTGGGCGAGAGTGGGCGAGAGTGGGCGAGAGTGGGCGAGAGTGGGCGAGAGTGGNGGGGCGGGCGGGGGCGAGAGTGGGCGAGAGGGGGCGAGAGTGGGCGAGAGTGGGCGAGAGTGGGCGAGAGTGGGCGAGAGTGGCAGACAGGATGGGAATAGAACCCTCCGGGCCACATTCAAGGCGTAGAGGAGCCCCCTGCTGATGCCACCCATGTGGTTGGTTGTCATCTTAAGCTCCCCACGTTGCCGGGGCCATGTGGCCAGCTGCCACCACCTTTGAGCCACTGTTCCGCAAGAAGAGAGCCTGTCATTTCTGCTGCTGAGAAAAGGTGGGGTTGCTTGAGTATTGGGGACAGAAGAAGCCTCATGAGAGGCATCTGAGAATTCCTTCATGCTTAGCTGAACTGTCTGTTCTGAAGGAAGCAGAAAGACTCGAGAGCGCTCAACCTTGGGCAAGGAAGGAGACTGAGTTCTTTTTAAGGCATGTCTCCTGCATCATTTTCAGATTCTGAGGAATGAGGCCTGTCCGATCAGCGTTCTGCTAGCCAAGCTACTCTAAAGAATTGAAGAGTTTGCCAGTCTGGAACAGCCGAGGGTTCAGCACCTGCAGCCCAGCATGTGAGGCTCATGAGGAACCTGGAGGGTCTCTAAGAACTAATAGAAGAGAGGGTGGTTGTACCCCTCTCCGCTTCACTGACATGCTTTTCCCAGGTGTCTAATGTAAAAAAACCAAGGACTGATACAGCAGTACCCTCCCATTGTAGTTTTCTCCGAATGTGTGATGGCATTTGTGATGGAGTTTCTGGTTTCTGTGCACTAACTTGCTTAACTTTTTCTTTCTTCTTTCTGTATACAGTTACAGAGTTACTAAACCCTTTTTCATTTTCCCTAAGCTACCCATCATCTGGCAAATTCTATCTGAGATCTCAAAGAGATCTAGCTGCTTTTTCTTTTCTTTTTTTTTAAATTGTGGTCTTCAACCCACCACAACAGTGTTACAACCTGCTTCCCAAAACACAATGGACCACCCACTGTTTAGGTGTTAGCCAGACAGGGTGAGGAAGAAGTATGTTGTGTTTAAGGCTGATCCAAAGCTTACGGAAGCAGACTCCAATAATCCTCCAGTAGGAACACTACTGTAGCCTTCTACAGAAGCATGCTTTAATATTCTGAAATGCAATTATGACACTGCTTAAACATTATATTACTCTGTAAGGAAAATCAGTTTCTCGAACAAGGTCCAGAATTACAGTTACAGAAAAACACACAGTAACAAATATTCAATTATGTACATATATATTTATGCAAACATGTGTTTCACAACTAAATTTTTAAACCTACACTTATCAGAAAATAATTCCTTTCAGAGGAATAAAGAATTAAATAGAGCTTTATTTTAAGTATTGTTTACTTACACTAACAAATTTATTAGCAATGTATATTAAAGTCCCAACAAGACTGATCTAAACATTTTATTCATTTCTGCAATTATTGGTGTAACCACAGGCAATGCTCCTTTTCTTGAAGACAAACTCATGTTTGCTTTTCACAGAATTTGACAATATTTACCCAGGTGAAAAGATGAAGAGCAAAGCAGTTAGTAATACTCCTTGAAGCCTAACTTCTCATAACCCAAATAGCGTTAAGTCAGCACAAGGAAAATACTAAGGATGGAGTACACACTGCTCCGTTTATGTGACTTCAGGCCTACTCAAAGCCAACTACAGAAGGCACAGACTTCCAGTTAGTCCTACACCAATGAACCAAAGAGCTTGAAAACTCATCTTCTGTCCTCGGAAAGGCCCACACTGCACCTTTATAGTTTAAAAATAATCAGGAGAACATTCATTTTTATCACTCAGAGCCTTCCCTTCTCTGTCAAAAACAAAACCTTAGAGACTCTGTTCTGGCACATTATGCTGAGAGGTTATAGTGTTACGTTTGTTGTATTTTCCCCCAGCTTTCTACAGCAAATAAAATATTCTTCAGTGCTTCTGAAGTTACAGTTTCAGGAAATAACTCAGCATAAGAATAGAGGCACTATGTCCGTGAAATTTATGATTCTTAATTACCTTTACTCAAAGCAGCAGCAATACTCTCCATTTACTTACTGGAATTTCTACCTTGACAATGCAAGAAAGGACTGAAAATGTGGCACATAAAATGTTACAAGTAAAATTTAAGACTCAGGTTGTTGACCATCTCCACTCACATATTTAATTGATGTATCAAGTAACCGGACTGGTTTCATTAATCTGATTCTACTAAGTCAGTCAAGAGTCTCCTCCTCTCCTTCTGCATCAAAAGAGAGTAAAATTTTGCATTGCTTAGATGACAAGGAAAGCTACAACATTTTTTAAAGGTCCTGTAACATGCTCAATAGAGGAATAACAGTTTTCTGGGTTTATGCACCATGACTAAGCCCTAATTCTGCTGTTGTAAACCAAATTATTAAACAGATGTTACAATTACAATAGTGGGTATTGCCTCAGAAACACTCCTGATACAAGTGAAGATTGTAGACATTCTGCAAAAAGCTGTACCTTCACAAGAAATTACTGCAACTACATTATTTAATACACTTCGAACATGTATCCTAGAAACACTCGAACGGGCACATGCCACAGCAGTCCATGGTAAAAACCAGTGAAGATGAACACACACTGCATTAATTCCCAAATTTATGGGGGGAAAAAAAAAATCTCATCTCCGAGAGAAGAAACTACTTATTGGCAAGTTAAAGACAAACGAAGTAATTTCAGGCAATTTTCTGTTTTCAGTGTCTTGCAAGTGGCAAAAACTACATTAAAAGTCACTGACACCAGTAAGTATTTCAGAATCCATGGAGTTAAAGCATCTCTTTTCCTGCCTTCAGCTCCCTGAAACTCTAAAATCAGTTCAGCTTATGTAAATTCTGATGAAGAATGAAAACACTGTAAATACTAAATACAATAGAGCTCCTTCACAGAAGATGAAACACACTGGCATTTTACCCAGAGCTATCAAATAGTAATAAAATACTGGCAAGGAGTAAGAATTAAATATTATCCTGAACTTTCAAAATCTGTTGTCCTAGATTGAGATATACAACACGGGACAAAAACCCCAACTTATAAGACATTCATAGAATCATAGAATCATTAGATCAGAAGGGACCTTGAAAGATCATACAATTATAGAATCACTACAGATTGGAAGGGACCTCG
>VXBP01009045.1:0-18339 GCA_013400115.1 Rhinopomastus cyanomelas
AGGAAGGAAGGAAGGAAGGAAGGAAGGAAGGGCGGGCTCAGGGACCAAGGAAACAAGCCCAGAGCCTCTCCAGTCATCAGGGACTGGAAGAATCTCTCAGCCCAATCCCCCTGCCCCCCAGCAGGATCCCCTGGATCCCTCGATCAACCGAAGCGCCCGAAGCCAAACACTCTGCGCAGGTTTCCTGGCTCCACGGGGAGTTTCCCAACAACAGGAAGAAGAAGAAGGATTCCCAGTGTTGACTTCACCCTCACCCACGACCTCAGCGCAACGAGGTGCCCTGGCAGCACCTCCAACGCCCTCAGTGGCAACCAAAGCCCCCAAAGCCCCTTCCACGGGGGCATCCTCCCAGCTCACGAGCCGAAGCCGGAGGAGAGAGGCCGGCGTGGAGCTGTGAGGTGCTGCTTACTCATCCAGTTCCTGACGTTGAGGAAGCTCTGCTGGCTGGTGAGATCAAACATGAGCAGGAAGCCCATCGCGTCTCGGAAGAAGGCTGTGGTGAGGCTTCGGAACCTGCGAGGGAGAAGGGCAAGAGGACGTGAGGGCAGCTCAGAGGGAAACCTTCTCCTGGAGAAGCTGAGGGGAGCAAAGGAAGAAGGAGGTGAAGCTCTGCTTGTTATACCCCCCCGTTTGCAGGTGACACTGGGCTGGGTGGGAGCGTTGAGCTGCTGGAGGATCTACAGGAGGAGCGATGGGTTGGGGTTCACCAAGGCCTTGGCAACCTCCAGGCTGGGGCAAAGGACTCAGTGGGAGCAGCAGGAGCAGGGCATGGACCACCCCCCTGTACTGGGCACTGGGGAGGCCCCACCTCAACTCCCAGAGCTGAGGAAGCTCTCTTTACCTCTCCTGGCCAGCGGTGTCCCAGAGCTGGAGGTGCACCTTGAAGGCCTTCCCTGGAGAGCCACCGGGGCCTCTGCTGTTGTAGACCTGCGGAGAGAGGCGCCGCGGTAGAGCTCACATCGCCGGAGAGACCCTCAGCGCAGGGGTGAGGAGCCCTCACCCAGTCCCATCCTCCTGACACAGCAGGGTCCCCTAGATCCAGTCCCACAGGAACAGCCCAGGTGGGTCTGAGATGTCTCCAGAGAAGAAGACTCCACAGGGTCTGAGAAGAAGGTCCTTCTCCCATTGAGGTGGAACCTCCTCTGCTCCAGCTCACACCCACTGCCCCTTGTCCTAGATGCCCCTGAGCAGAACCTGGCTCCATCCTCCTGACACCCACCCTTCCCACATTGATCAACACCCATGGGGTCACCCCTCAAGTTTTCCCCAGCGGGGAGATGCTCCCCTCCCTCCATCACCCCTGTGACTCTGCTCTGGGCTCTCCCCAGCAGCTCTGGGTCCTTCTTGGACCTACAAGAACCACCTTGGTTCCTATCCAGTCCTTCCAGTTAGACCCCAGCCCTTGGAAAAGTGCTGAGCAAGCAATCGGAGCCAGTGGCCACCTGGGTGAGAGACGGACGGGCCGAGGAAGGTGGAGAAGCAGCAGCTCCAAGGACTCACCACCCGCTTTTCCCGGAAGTCGATCCCCACTGTGGTGATGAACTTGGGGTTGAACTTGTTGTCGGTGTATCTGTAGAGGAAGGTGGTCTTGCCGACGCCGGAGTCGCCGAGGGCCAGCAGTTTGATCAGGTAATCGTAGTCCCCATCAGTCATAGTGCTGAACTTGAGGAACCTGCGGGAGGAGAAGCGAAGAGAAGGTGACCTCATGACCACAGAGCTGCCAGGAGACGTCGAGGTGACGCAGCACTGAACCCTCCTGGGTCACTTCAGCTGCCCCGAGCCAACCCCACCGACTCTCTCCATCTCCTCAAGAAGGAACATTGAGGCTGAAAATCAACCAGGTTGGAGCCACCAGATGGTTTTTGTTCTGAGAGGCCCCAAAGTGACACCAAGATGAAACCTTGGGCTAAATCTTCCTGCTCCAAGGGGTCTGAAGGAAAAGGAGAGCCCTGAAATAGGGGTGAGAAGGTGAAGTCAAGCAACTACCCTGAAGCTCACCCCTGTCCCTCACCCCACATCTCCACAGCTTTGCAGCCCCTCCACGTATGAGGGCTTCACCACTGCCCTGGACAACCCTTTATGGGAAGAACTTCCTCCTGCGGGCCAACCTAAACCTCCTCTGGTGCATCCTAGACAACCCTTTGAGGGAAGAACTTGCTCCTGAGGGCCAACCTAAACCTCCTCTGGTGCAACCTGGACAACCCTTTGAGGGAAGAACTTGCTCCTGAGGGCCAACCTAAACCTCCTCTGGTGCATCCTAGACAACCCTTTGAGGGAAGAACTTGCTACTGAGGGCCAACCTGGACAACCCTTTATGGGAAGAACTTCCTCCTGCGGGCCAACCTAAACCTCCTCTGGGGCAACCTGGACAACCCTTTGAGGGAAGAACTTCCTCCTGAGGGCCAACCTAAACCTCCTCTGGTGCATCCTAGACAACCCTTTGAGGGAAGAACTTGCTCCTGAGGGCCAACCTAAACCTCCTCTGGGGCAACCTGGACAACCCTTTATGGGAAGAACTTGCTCCTGAGGGCCAACCTAAACCTCCTCTGGGGCAACCTGAGGCTGTTTCTTGCCCAGGGGAGCAGAGACCAACCTTCCACCTCGCTCCAACCTCCTGCCAGGGAGTTCTTCAGCGAACTCTGTTCTCTTGAAGAGCAGAGATTTCATTTCAAGCCTCCTTCTTCTAGCCAAACCCCACAAACCACTTCAAACTGGTGAGAAAAGCGCCAACCACTTCCTTAAACAGCTCAACGTCTCGAGCTACCGGAGAGAAACACCCCTGGGCTGGAAGGCAGAGGTCTCCTTGGGCAGGGAGAGGAACATCTCCAACCACGGCAGGTTGCTCAGACCCCAAGGTCCTGGGAAGGTCCCAGGGATGGGGCTTCTCCCACCTCTCTGCATGAGAAGCTCCTCTGGACGTGGCCAGAGGCAGGTGGGCATTGGCCACAGAGGTTCTCACTTCCACCGAGGAGCCGCACGGAGACCTCCACCGAAGAGAAGAGCAAAGAGAGAGGCAAAGCTGCTCTGTGGGAGGGACCGGCTGGCGGAGTCGCTTCGAGGACACAGCAGCACGTTCCTGATGGAACCCAAACGCTTCGTCGCCGGCCTCCCACGGAAGCCTCACGGGCCGCGGCACGCAGAGACGGCACCGGCCACACCAACCTGGAGCTGCCTGGGCTTTGAAGTCCTCTCGCCACGGCCTCTCAACGGGCGTGGGGGTGACCTCAAAAAACGAGGGGGGGGAGTTTCACCTCGTGAAGCCTCAGCTGCTGTTTCCTCCCGCTCTGCCGTCTGCAGAGGAGCGAGCGGCGCCGGCGGGTGCCAGGGGAGGCCCGGGCTCACCCCGAATCCGGTCTATCGCGCTCGACCGCCTGTGCAAACAGCGCGGTGCCGCCGCTCGCACCGCCAGAGCCGGGTCCGGCGGGCTCCTGCCAGGGCTGGCACCGGGAGCGGGCGCGAGGCGCAGGGGGTCTCTACCTGGTGATTCCAGGAGCACCCGCCTCGTGGCTCCAGGGGAGAAAAGCCACAAACCCTAGGGGAACCGAGGAGCCAAGAGGGTTCTCAGGAAGCCACGAGCCCTCCGGCCTCCCCGCTGAAGGGCAGGGGGTCAGGAGCCAGCCTTCCTCTCGAGCTGGAGGGAAGGCTCCTGGGGACCGGGGAGCAGGGCTGTGGGAAGTCGAGGCTCTCCCGGGTGCTTTCAGCCTTTCCAGGGGTCTTAACCCCTTCAAGAAGAAACGCTAGCCCCTCGGAGATTAATTAGCCCCTTGAAGGTGTTCTAGGGCATTTTAGCCCCTCCAAGATGATGTTTTGACCCCTTAAAAAAGCTTTAACCCCTCCAAGATGATGCTTTAACCCTTTAAAGAAGCTTTAACCCCTCCAAGATGATGCTTTAACCCTTTAAAGAAGCTTTAACCCTTTAAAGAAGCTTTAACCCCCTCCAAGATGATGCTTTAAGCCCTCAAAGATGATGCTTTAACCCTTTAAAGAAGCTTTGACCCCTCAAAGATGATGATTTAACCCTTTAAAGAAGATACTTTAACTCTTTAAAGAACATTCTTTAACCCCTCAAAGATGATGATTTAACCCTTTAAAGATTATTTAACTCCTCAAAGAAGACACTTCAGCTCCTCAAAGGCAGCGCTTCAGCCCCTCAAAGACGATTTAACCCCTTAAAGAAGACAACTGAACCCCTTAAGGCTGCAGAGAGAACAGTGAATCCTCTCATCCTGCTGTCCCAAAGAGAAGACCCTTCTCACACCCTTCTCTTTCTCCTCATTCCACACCAGCGGTGGTCTCCTCCCAGGAGGACACAGACACCAGCCCCAGCACCTCCCGGGTTCTCACCGTAGCTGGTTCTCCTCCTGAGAAAAGAGCTGCAGACGCTCCGTCCCAGTTAGCAGCAGCCCTGCCTGCTGGTGCCCCAGGAGCCAGCACCGGGGTTTCAGGGCAGACGAGCAAATGAAAGGTTTCCAGGAGAGACTGAGGAGCTGCCACGAGCAAGATTAGCAATGAGCTTTATCGCCCGAGCCTGTGGGAATCAGCCAGTTCTTCAGGATTCAGAAGGAAACTCTCGTCTCCAAGCTCCTCTCCCAGCAAGAAGCAGCAAGATTACACGGTCCACTGTCACAGAATCACCTGCTACTTGACAAACCTGCTGCAGCTGAGATCAAAAACCCCCTATTTCCATGTTGTCTGGCCAGGATGGGGCACGGGGACTTCTCAGGTCACGCGTTACCTCCAGCTGCTGGCCACAGCCACCTCCAGCCAGGCCAACAGCCAGGCTCCAGCTCATCCCTCGCGCCACCAAACCAGACCTGCTGCCTCTGGGGCCACCCAGGACACGGTCAGTCTGTTATTCCCCCTTCCAGGTCTCGGAGGGTGAAATTCATGGTGCCTTCGGCGTTTGGTTTCTCACCTCCAGCCCACGGCGCTGAGCTCCTGCTCTACAGCAGGGATCAGGAGAGGACAACCAGCTCCCCGTGATGCTCCTGCCCAAGCCACACGGTTACACTGGGCTGAAGCCACGGCTGGCTGTGAGTTTAGGGACCGAGCTGCGTCGGTGCTCCCTGCAGAGAGGATCAAAAGGAGTGACAGAAGCCTGGGAAGTGCACGAAAGGAGCCTGCAAAGTCAACAAAGCAGGGTGAGAGAAGCCTTGGAACAGCAGAGTGATTTGGGCTTGAAGGCACGTGCGGAGATCACCTGGCCCAGGTCTTGGAGACCATCTGGTCCACGTTCTGGAGGTCTTCCAGCCCATGTCCTGGAGATCACTTAGTCCATGTCCTGCAGTGCTTCCAGCCCATGTCCTGGAGATCACTTAGTCCGTGTCCTGCAGTGCTTCCAGCCCATGTCCTGGAGATCACTTAGTCCATGTCCTGCAGTGCTTCCAGCCCATGTCCTGGAGATCACTTAGTCCGTGTCCTGCAGTGCTTCCAGCCCATGTCCCAGAGAGCTTCTAGACCACATCCTGGAGATCACTTAGTCCATGTCCTGGAGAACTTCTAGCCCCTGTCCTGGAGATCATTTAGTCCATGTCTTGGAGGTCTTCTAGCCCTGGAAACCTTCCAGCCCATGTCCTGGAGGTCTTCTAGCCCTGGAGATCATCTAGCCCATATCCTGGAGATCTACTAGCCCTGACAGCTCGTAGCCCATGTCCTGGAGATCATCTAGCCCACATCCTGGAGCACCTCCGCTCCCCACCAGAGCAGCTAACCGGCTCCTGCCGGTGCACTGGCACAACGGTGCTCCCCGGGGCATCTCCCGAGCACCTCTTCTGCTCTGCCTCCCCGCAAACAGACGCTCGGCAGCCCCTCCGCAGCCCCGGCAGGCTCCCCGAGCCGTCACCCCACCGCCACCTGCAGCCGCCGCCTCCGGCCGCTCCCCGGCAGCAGCCACTCGCTCCCCGCTGGCCCTTCCCTTTCCGCAAACACGCCAGGACCAGGATATGACAGAGCCGCGACCCCTCCCCTCTATCGTGCGGGGTCCCTGTCGCGACAGCAGCCCCACGTCGCGGGTGGGACACGGAGGAGTCTCCCTCCCTCCCCACCGCCGCCCCTTCGCGGGCTCCATCTTCCCCTCCCGGGGCCGCGGGCCCAGCGCCGCCCGCCCGCCCCCCAGCCCCTTCCCCGGGGCTCACGAACCCGGTGGCGGGCGCTCGGAGCCGCTTCCCTGGGTGCCGGCGGTGCTGGGGAGGGGAAGGGGAGGGCGGCGGAGGAAGGGAGGCGGCGGGGCCCTCCCTCTGCGGGAGCGGGGCCGGGGCGGAGGCGGCGGGAGCGCAGCCCGCGGCGGCGGGAAGGGAGAGGGCGCGGGGCTGCCCCAGAGCAGCGGGAGGGAGGCCTCGGCTGGGGAGACGGGGCCCTGAGGGGAGATACGGAGCCTCACGGGGAGGGGAATGGTGCCCTAAGGGGAGATTGGAGCCTCACAGGGGGGATTGGAGACCTCAGAGCAGGGATATGAAGCCTCAGAAGTGGGATATGGAGACCTAAGGGGGAGATATGAAGCTTCACAGGGGGGATATGGAGCCCTAAGGGGGAGATACGGAGCCCTAAAGGGGGAGATACGGAGCCCTAAAGGGGGAGATACGGAGCCCTAAAGGGGGAGATACGGAGCCCTAAGGGGGGATTGGAGACCTCAGAAGTGGGATATGGAGACCTAAGGGGGAGATATGAAGCTTCACAGGGGAGATACGGAGCCCTAAGGGGGGGATATGGAGCCCTAAGGGGGGGATATGAAGACCTGTGCAGGGGTGGAGACCTCAGAGGGGGGATATAGACACCTAAGGGGGAGGATGGAGACCTGAGCAGGGGGATATGGAGACCTGAGCAGGGGAGATACGGAGCCTCACAGACCACCCCCTCCTCTCTGTTCCGCTCAAGCTGCCCCGCCAAGTGCTCCTGAAAGGGGCTAAAGGGCTCTGTGCTGGCTCTGGGTTTCTTCCCCTGCTGGTCTCCAGGACCTCCAGGGTGATGGTGAAACTGGAAGAGGGAGATTCAGACTTGAGAGGAGGAAGAGATTGTCGCTGCAGAGGGCCTGGCTGGGAGAGGTGGGAGAAGGCCCATCCCTGGCACCACCCCAGGGCAGGCTGGATCCTGGGGGGCTCTGAGCAACCTGCTCTGGGTGGGGATGGCCCTGCTCCCTGCAGAGGTTGGGACTGGAGGAGCTCTGAAGGTCCCTCCTGACCCCTAGGGGTTTTGTTTAGGCTGGAAAAGACCTTGAAGGTCATCGAGTCCAACCCTGAACCCAACTGCCTCATCCCAGGCCCTGTCCCTGAGCTCCAGATCTCCAGGAGCCCATGGGATGCTGATCAACCCCTCCCTGGGCAGCCTGTTCCAAGGCCTGAAGACCCTTTGCATGGAGAAGTCCTTCCTACTGTCCAGGCTCCCCTGGAGCAGCTCGAGGCTGCTTCTTCTTGTTCCTAGTGACAACAGACCAGTCCCTGCCTCTCTCCACTCTCAGGCCGGGGTTCTGTGTGGCCACGTCGGGAGCCCTGCGGGTTGCCAGCTTGGTGCTGGCAACTGGCCGCCGCCCTGCCGGGTGCTTGCGGAAGGCGAGATAAGGTCTCTCTTTATCTCCTCAAGGCTGCCAAGTGTTAAAACCACAGAGTCCTGCCCAGTAAAGGTCTCGCCCCTCGGACAATTAACTCCCAGTGTTTGATTAAAAGTTGGGGGTGAGGCAGGAAACGCTCACGGATCCCGGTCTTTCCAGGATCTCTCTCTTCACATCAAGTCCTGGGAAAGATCCCAGTCTCTCCTGCTCTTTCCATGATCTCTCTCTCTTCACATGAAGAGAGATCCTGCTCTTTTCCAGGACTCTCCTGCTCTTTCCATGATCTCTCTCTCGTCACATGGAGAGAGATCCCAGTGTTTCCCAGGACTCTCCTGCTCTCTCCCAGGATCTCTCTCCCTTCACACCGAGAGAACTTCACACAATCCCAGGACGTCAGGGACAGGAAGGGCCCGAGGAAGCTCGTCTGGCCCGATCCCCCTGCCCCAGCAGGATCCCCCAGCCCGAGCCGCGCAGGAACTCACCGCGAAGCCGCCCCGAGCTACTGGAGCGGGTCCGAGCGGCTGAGCACCGCGACGTTTCCTGCTCCACCTCGTTTGGCCGGGATGCGCCGGCGGAGCGGGAGCGGGACGGGGCACCCGCTGCCAGCCTGCTCTCCCTTTCCTGGTCGGGTTGGTTTTTCCTCCTCTCATTAGCCCAGAAGCTTATTTCTTATTCAAATTCTGCCCTGAAGTCCCGAGTCGCTCGGGGAGCGGAGAGAAGGGGCTCAGCTGCGCCGAGTGAAACCAGGACCGTCTGGAGCCGGTTCTCGGCTGAGCTTCCGCATCGTCGGTTTTCATCTCCCTCACGCGAAGCCAAGATGATCTCCAGCGGTCCCTTCCGATGCCAAGGTGATCTCCAGAGGTTTGTACTGACATCAAGATGATCTCCAGTGGTCCCTTCCAATGCCAAGAAGATCTCCAGCGGTCCCTTCTGATGCCAAGATGATCTCCAGAGGTTTGTACTGACATCAAGATGATCTCCAGCGGTCCCTTCCGATGCCAAGATGATCTCCAGAGGTTTGTACTGACATCAAGATGATCTCCAGCGGTCCCTTCCCACACCAAGGTGATCTCCAGAGGTCCCTTCCAACCCCAAGTGTTTTGTGGTCCCAGGAAGCAGCTCTTCCCACTTCAGTAGGGAGCAGGGGGGCCACTGAGCATCCAAAATCCGCTGTGATCATCAGCTGAATCCAGCCTGAAGCTGTTTCAGCCTCTGCCCGAGGCCTTCATCCGTTACTACTTCTCTCTCTCATGGTCTGGACTTGCAGGGCTCCTGTGTCGGTGCCTTCAGTGCCTGGAGCAGCAGAGGCTCTGCCAAGGGTGATCCCACTCTCCTCCAAAAGCCACCTTCTTACCCCTTCCATCCGTCGGGGTGTTGTACCCTCCTGTGATCAGGGATGGGGGCCCTCAGCTCATCTTAAACCTCCCTTTCAGCAGGAAGCTCCTTCTGCCTTCAGAGCCTTGCCCACAGCAGCCACTTGTTGCCAGGAGAAGTCTTCCAGGATCTTCAGCTTTGCAGATGGGTTGGGCTCAAGCGAGTCACCGAATCGTTTAGGTTGGAAAAGACCTTGAAGATCATCAGATCGAAGCCTTCTGCCAGGTCCCCACTGACTCCTCTCCCTCACCCCACATCTCCATGGCTATGCGACCCATCAAGACATAGAGAGTCCACCTGGACAACCCTTTAGGGGAAGAAGTTGCTCCTCAGGGCCAACCTAGACCTCCTCTGGGGCAGCCCAACAACCCTTTGGGGACAGAAGTTGGTCCTCAGGGCCAACCTAGACCTCCTCTGGGGCAGCCTGAGGCTGTTTCCTCTCATCCTGCTGCTTGGAAGGACACGGATTCCCACCTCACTCCAACCTCCTGAGGTTCAGGGGCTTGTGGAGAGCGAGGAGGTCTCTCCTGAGCCTCCTTGTCTCCAGTTCAACCCCCCGAGAGCCCTCCAGCCCCTTCCACCCAACCAAGGCAGCAGCACCGAGCTCCGCAGACGGAGGCAGCAGGGAAACACCGAGGCCGGGGACACACTGAAGTCCCCCCACGGCCACTAATTAGCAAATCTTAATCAAGAGGGACTTCCCTGCTGCGATTCAGAGCCCCTAAACCTCCCGCTCCCGGCAACTCCACCAAGCCCATCTCCTGGGGATCCCCTGGAGGACCTGGGGGAGGCGATTCCCGCAGAAGGAAAGGCTTCTGCACCCGGATCTCCCACCTTCCCGAGGTGGGAAGGTTCTTCCGCGGACGATGGGAAAGACCCATCACCAAGAGCCGGGACAAGCTGGAGGGCGACTCACCAGGACGCAGCCATGGCGCAGGAGTCGGGGTCTCGCGGAGCTGGCGCTGAAGGCTCTGCGGTGACGCTGGTTGGGCCGAGAGGGGACGGACTGGATTCACCAGGCCACGGCGATGAGAGGCCTCATCTCCGCCACCAACCAGAGCGAAAGCCAACCTCGCTCTTCCTTCGGCTATTCAGGCACCGCCCCGGCGTTCAACCCAGAGCGGAGCAACCGCTCCGGCGGCCCCGAGCGGAGCAGCCGGTGAGGAAGGTGATTAGGGTTTGGATCCAGAAGAAGGTGGGAGTGCAGCAGATCAGAAGCTCTGTGATAGAGAAGATGCCTCCAAGTGCTGTCTCGGAGCAAAGTGATGGCTCCAAACCAAGCTTTCCGGTTCTGCCGCCTCCCAAGAGCAGCTGCCGGGGCAGGAACTGCTGGTGGGGCCGAGCGAGACGGCGGTCGGCAACCTCCCGTCAGCTGCCTGGTTGTTTTGAAGCTCCAACACCCCTGTGGAGGGCTCAGGAGCTCCGTGACGGGACCACTTCTCCCCTCGTTCCAATGGATGTGTTGGTTTGAGTGGGAAAGTCTCCGGCAGCAAGGGGCCACCCAAATCATCTTAGACCCTGCTGTGTGGGGGGAGTTATGGCACAGAAACAGGATCACAGAACCCATGGGAGATGGAACCAAGATGGGGTCCAGCAGCTCCTCAGGCCCTGCAGAAGGACCCCTCAGGGTGAGGGGCCAGCAGAGGATGGAAAGCAAAGCTGAGCTTTTCCTGGGTCCAGGCTGCTGGAGCCGAGCAGGAGACCCCAGCTTCGGGGATGATGTTGCCCTGGCAACTGCCAGGCTGGCTGCATCTGCCAAGGAGCCACCACCACGGCTGCGCTCTGCTTCAGCGCTGCCTCGGACGCTCAATGGCATCGGCATCACCCAGCCGCAGGGTCACCGCCGGCAGCGTTGGGGACGTCACTGTCCCCCTCCAGTCCTGGGCCACTCACTTCAAGAGATGTAGTGGGTTCAGAGGAGCAACAAGGCTGGGGAAGGGGCTGGAGGGAGAGGCTGAGGGAGAAGAGGAGAGACCTTCTCCCTCTCTCCAGCTCCCTGAAGGGAGGTTGTAGCCAGGTGGGGGTTGAGCGCTTCTCCCAGGCAACTAGAGCTGCACCAGGGGAGGGTGAGGTTGGATGTTAGGAAGCCCTTCCTCACGGACAGAGGGATCTGAGCCTGCACTGGAGGTGCTGAAGGCCACCCTGGCTGTGGCCCCGAGTGGCCAGGTCTGGCCGCTGGGGTGATGTTAGGTCCTGACCTGGGCTGGATGAGCTCAGGGAATGGGAAGTAGTAGAGGAGGTTCCTTCCAGTCTGTGACAACCCCAGAGCCCCTGTTTCTCCCTCACCCCAGGACGTGGGAGGCTTGAAGACCTGAAGCCTGGGAGAACAGTTTGAGCCACAAACACGGAGCAGGTGGAGTGGATCCGGGTTCCCCTTTTAGCGCCGGTGACGCCAGAGCCTCCGGCACCAAAAATAGGGGGGAAACCGGGACCAAAATAGCCTCCACCTCCACTTCTTCAGAGTGGCAGTGATGTCAGCATCACCACCACCACGATGAACCCAGCGGAGCTCCGGGGCACCATCCCTCACCAAGCCCCCCTCTGCTCACCTGCAGCCCCGCAGCAGCTCCTGGGACCGTCTGGTGGCCATCCCGAGCCGCCCAGCCCCGGCTTCCTCCTGCAGAAACAGCCTCAGGGTTGGGATCGGAGCCCTCGGAGCCCTTCCCGTCCGCTTCCCTCCCCGTTAATTAGCCGAGGACGCGGCGCTCCCCCGGCAGCGCCCGGGGACCTCCTGACATTTCGCGGCGGCTCAATTATTGAAGAGCTGCCATTTGCCCTTCTGCTCCCCGGCGTCAGTCAAAGCGGCGCGGAAAGGGCGAGCGAGCGCGGAGGAGGCTGCGGGAGCCCAGCCTGAGCCGGCTGGGACGCGGCGCTGGCTGGCGAGCGGCGCTGGGCCACCGGCAGAACATCTGGCCTGCCTCTGGCTACCGGCCAGCTGCGCTCAGCCAGCCCCGACCTCCCGGCTGGGCTCTGGGAGACGTCCTGACCACCAGTGTCACCAGTTGGAGAGGGAAGGTCGAGTCCAAGCGCTGCCCTGGCCCCACTAACCTCTCCACAGCTGTGCAATGTGGGGACCCCCCACTGCCCTGGGCAGCCTGGGGAGCCCCTGAAGGGAAGAAACTGCTCCCCAAACCCTTCTCTAGGCCCTTTGTTGGCTTCACTGCCTCCTTTGGGAAGAGATTCCGGGACACGGGGGGGGTCCCACCTATTGCTGCCTGAGAGAGAGAGACCCTTGGAGATACCCAAGGACACCTGGAGCCGCTTCACATCCCTCTCGCCAGCCCTGGAGCCCGCAGGGTGCTGAAGGTCACCCGGGGACACCTGCTGCTGCTTGCCTGTGGCTAGTTCAGCCCTTGGGCACAGCGGGTGGCTACACAAGGACCTGGGGGCCCCCTGCAAGCTCACCTCTCCCTTCTATTCCCCCGACTCTCCTCTCCCTTCTCTCCCCCCAACTCTCCTTTCTCTCTCCCCAATTCTCATCCGTCTTCTCTCCCCCCAACTCCCCTCTCCTTCTCCCCTCGACTCCTCTCTCTTCTCACCCGACTCTGGAGAGGAGGGGCAGAAGGGAGGGGAGAGGAAAAAAGGGGGTAGAAGGGAGGGGAGAGGAGAGGGGGGCTAGAAGGGAGAGGAGTTCAAAGCTCCTTTCACCTTCTTCTGCATCAATAACGAACCTCTGGCTCCCCCTGGGCTGCGGAACGTTCCCTTTGCTCTCGATTTGCCCTTCTCTCCCCGGCTTTTCACCCCCGAGGTCCCCCCTCCCTGACCACTCTCGCTGCCTTCTGCTGCAGCTGAGCTGGAGGAGGAGCTCCCCGGGAGCTGTGAAGCGCCTCTTCCATCCCACAACCCTCCAGAAACTCGGGAAGCCTGGTTTTCCCCCCTTAACTAACCTCAGAACTGAGAGGATTCGTTGCCCCCGCCGCAGGCTCCAGCCCACCCTCGGGGGTCTTTCTCTCTCTCTCCAGCTCCTTCCCTCGGGGGTCTCTTTCTCTCTCCAGCTGCTGGTGCTGGTGAAGCTGGAGGCAGCAGTTGAACTTCACCCCCAGAGGCAGCTCCTAGCTGCTCTGCCCCAGCCTGGAGCAGTGCAGGGGGTTGCTGCGACCCCAGGGCAGGACCCTCGGTGCCCCTCAGCCCATCGCTCCAGCAGCTGATGGAGGAGCCGGGGTCTTCCACCTTTCAGCCTGGGGAGGAAGATCCTAAGTCAGGGTTCGGACTCTTGAAGGACATTTCCCAGCAGCTTTCCACCACCCGACGTTGCTCCCAGTCCAGCCCAGTCCCGAACTGTGTGTTTCACACCCGACTGGCCCACAGGAGCCCTCCGTTAGTGAAATACCGATTCCACTCCAACAGGCAGAGGGGGTTCAAGCGGGGAGGACCCCAGCCCGCGGAGCCCCGCGGAGCCCCGCAGCCCGGCAGGTGGCAGCCGGCGGCCGTGAGGAGCAGGGGCCGGGCTCTCCCTGCCTCTGGTGCCTCCCCACGGGCAGAGCCTCCCTGCCGCCAGCTGTCAACGAGAGTCAAGTCCTGTTACTACTCCCTCCCTGGAGGTAGAACATGGTGCAGGTCCAGCAGCTTCTTAGGAAACCTCCTGTGGCTGGTGGATTCCAGGAGCTTAAAAGCCTCTGAGTAGCCCCCTTTGTGGGGAGACCCTGGCCCAGGTTGCCCAGAGAGGTGGGAGAAGCCTCCCCACTTGGGGATGCAGCAGCTCCCTGGGTGAAGGACTTGAACCTCCCACCTTGGGGCTCCAGCAGCTCCCTGGGTGAAGGACCTGACCTCCCACCTTGGGGCTCCAGCAGCTCCCTGGGTGAAGGACCTGAACCTCCCCAGCTGAGGTGGTTTAAAGCAGAGCCTTGGGCTGATGGATCCCAGCACCTGAGGAAGCAGCCGGATCCTCCCCACCAGAAAGCACTTAATAGCCTAATAATTAGCCAAGTCTCCACCCCTTGGGCTGCTGCAGGACTGAGAGGGCCATTCCAGCTGCAGGCTCATTCTGGGATGGGGATGTTTCTCCTCTGGGATTGGCACCGAGAGCCTCCCTGGAGGTGTCGGTGCTGCAGCTCTTTGGGGCCCAGCTCCACCCAGGCTGGGTCCATGGGCAGAGGCCAAACTGGGCCAGAGGCAGGGTCCTACCCTCTGGCCACAAGAACCCCAGTGCAGCTACAGACTGGGGGATGAGGAGCTGGAAAGCAGCCTGGCAGAGAGGGAACTGGGAGCACTGGGGGACAACTGGCTGAACAGGAGCCTGCAGGGTGCTCAGGTGGCCCAGAAGGCTTCTAGGCTTAGATCAGCAACAGTGTGGCCAGCAGGACTGGGGACATCATTCTCCCCCTGGACTGGGCACTGGGGAGGCCTCCCCTTGAGTACTGGGGGCAGTGCTGGGCCCCTCACTTCAAGAAGGGGCTGGAGGACAATGAGGCTGATGAGGAGGGACTGAGGGAGCTGGAAGAGAGTTGGCTCCAGGGGACCTTCTCCCTCTCTCCAACTGCCTGAAGAGTCAGGTGAGGGTCGTGCTCTTCTCGCAGGACGAGAAGGCAGGGGCTGAAGCTGCCAGGGGAGGGTTAGGTTGGATGTTCAGAAGCCCCTCTGCAGGGAAAGGGTGACCAGAGGCTGGACTGGGCTGCCCAGGGCAGTGGGGGAGACCCCATCCCTGGAGGTGCTGAAGGGCAGCCTGGCTGTGGTGGTGTTAGGCCCTGGGCTGGGCCGGCTGAGCTCCAAGGGCTTCTCCAGCCTCAGTGATTCCCAACGAGGAAGTGGATGTTGGGGTGGATTCAAGAGCAGCCAGGTGGCTGCCAAGAGCCCTGCCGGGCCGTGAAACGGGCTCCCCAGGGTGTCGCTCGCCCAGTCCTCCTTGATAAGGGCCGGGCAATAAAGCAGTGAAGCGCCTTTGATCCCGACGTGCTATCAGCCCGTCCCGGTGGCTGCGGTTAAACATCTACACAAGGACAGGGGAACACAAAGAGGGGGCTGATGCCGACCTGGGCAACGACTGGCCTCCTTTCCCAGCCAGTTCTCCAAGTGCAGACAGTGCCGGGTGAGAGCAACCGTCGGCTTTAGGGCCGGGATCCGGCAGGACGCCGGGGCCTAGGCAGAGCGAAAGGCAACGGCAGTGGTGGAAACGGGTTTAATTCCAAGGGATCATAAATAAATCATCATAAAAACCTAAACACCACGAGGAAAGAGCCGTGGTCTGGGGTGCGTGAACCCCTCGCTGCCGAAAGGGACGAGGGAGCGCCGAGAGCTCCCGGAGCGCGTTCACCTCGGTCCTCACGCAGCAGCCTTGGGGAACTTCTGGAAGTCGGCCTGTTTCTTGTGGAAGAGCTGCGCGAGGATGTGGTCGGCCGTGGAGTGGAAGTACTGGTTCATCCGGAGCGTCTCCAGCTACCAAGGGAAAACCAGAGCCGTCTGAAACCGGAGCTCCGTCCGGAGCGGGACAGCTCAGGCCTGGCAGGGGCCGAGGGCAGCGGAGGGCAGCTGAGGGCAGCGGTTCCCACCTGGTTCCCGGTGCTGTAGGCCAGGATCAGGAGCAGATCCTCCTCGCACGCGCTCTTGATGTAGTGCTGGGTGCCCACGGGGAAGAAGATGACGTCGCCGATGCCGATGTCGAAGCTGGCCGTGGCTCCGGAGAGAATGACGCCGACCTAGGGCGAGGAGATCGGGATCAGCGGCTGGGCAGAGAGGGAACTGGGAGCACTGGGGGACAACTGGTTGAAGCAGAGCCAGCAGGGTGCTCAGGTAGCCCGGAAAGCCAAGGGCAACCTGGCTTGGATCAGCAGTAGTGGGACCAGCAGGGCCGGGGACGTCATTCTCCCCTTCACTTCAGAGATGGAGGGGCTGGAGGGGGTCCAGGGGAGCAATGAGACTGGGGAAGGGACTGGAGGGAAGGGCTGATGGGGAGAGGCTGAGGGAGCTGGGGTTGGAGAAGAAGAGGCTCCAGGGGGACCTTCTCCCTCTCTCCAACTCCCTGAAGGGAGGGTGTAGTCAGGTGGGGGTCGGGCTCTTCTCCCAGGCACCCAGCACCACGTTGGGTGTCAGGAAGCCCTTCCCAGAGCCTGGACCGGGCTGCCTAGGGCAGTGGGGGAGTCCCCATCCCTGGGGGTGCTGAAGGCCAGCCCGGCTGTGGCCCTGAGTGCCCTGGGCTGGCCGCTGGGGTGCTGTTGGGTGCCGGGCTGGCTGAGCTCAGAGGGCCTCTCCCAACCCACCTGTCCGCAGCCGCTGATGACGTAACCCATCTCGTTAGCGTTGAAGTGGAAGTGGGGCTGCCCCAGGCTGTTGCTGGTGATGCGGAGGGTGGCCAAGGTCAGGGTGTTCTCGTGCTGGGAGCACAACAGGACCGCTCAGAGAAGCCCCCCGGCTTCATGGCCGCACACAGCCGGGGTGGTGGTGGGTGGGGGGCTCTACCTTGTTCAGCGACTCGCTGAAGATCTTCTCGGTCTCGTTCAGTCCCGTCCCGTTGATGCGGTAGCGAGCCCACTGGAAGACTCCTCCGGGGAAGGGGAACTCCCTTGATCCTGAGGAAGAAGACAGGGGGTGAGCACTCGGGGTATCGGGCGCCTGCGAGTCCTGGCTACGTGCCCGGGGCTTTTCCCATCCCAGCTTCACAGGGCCACAGGACATGAGGGACGGGAAGGGACCTCGTAAGGTCATCCAGTCCAATCTCCCTGCCAGAGCAGGATCCTCTAGATCCAGTCACACAGGAACTGGATGGGAAGGGACCCCGAAAGGTCATCCAGTCCAATCCCCCTGCCAGAGCAGGAGACAGCTTGAAGCTGAATGAGTTGTGGAGTCTCCTTCTCTGGAGACATTTCAAACCCATCTGGACTGTTCCCGTGCAACTGGATCTAGGGGATCCTGCTGTGTCAGGGGGCTTGGACTGGATGATCTTTCGAGGTCCCTTCCAACCCCTAATGTTCTGTGTGACCTGGAAAACCTTGTCTGTGTGATCTCCATTTCATATGCAAACACAAAGCTCAAGAAAGAGCTCAGCTGCTTCATGGAGCCTTCAAATCATAGGCTGCTTCAGGTTGGAGGAGACCTTTAAGCTCATCGAGTCCAACCAGGAACCTTCAAATCATAGAAGTTTAGATTGGAGAAGACTTTTAAGCTCATCAGCTCCATCCATGAACTTTCAAATCGTAGGCTGCTTTAGGTTGGAGGAGACCTTTAAGCTCATCGAGTCCAACCAGGAACCTTCAAATCATAGGCCGGTCCAGGTTGGAGAAGACCCTTAAGCTCACGGAGCCCAACCATGAACCCAGCTGTCCCAAGGCCACCGCTGAACCCTGCTCCTCAGCTCCAGATCCCCCTGACTTCACGGGGTTGTACCTTTGAGATTGTAGAAGTACTTCCACACTTGGCTGTCGGCAGACTGCACGTAGGTGGCATTTTGAACCAGCTCGTTCAGGTTGGGCGGGAGGTTGACCGCCTGGTCCTCTTCTTGTCTCTTGAATGTTCTGATGAACTTAACTCCACCCTCGGGCTGTGGGACACAACACGCACGTGAGGCTGACATCAAACATCCCCCCTCCTCAGCACCTGTGGGAGAGAAATCCTCCTCATGGGGAGATTTTGTTCACTCTTTTGGTCTTCCCAGTCCATTGATCTCTTGGTGTCCCATGACCTCTTTCAGGATGGGAAGGTCTGGCAGAGCTGTGTGGGGTGAAGCTGCTGGTTCCTCAGCCCCTTGCCCACGGGACGTCACCAAGCAGTCAGCTCAAACAAGAGCTTGAGACTAGAGAGAGGCTGGTTACCCCATCACACAGACCTTCAGCGCTCTGGCCGCGATGTCCTCTGGGGTAGAGAAGAAGGCGTCGTCCACGTCCAGGGTCTGAAGCTCTTCGTGCGTCGTGAAGAAGAGCAGGAAGACGCAGTCCTCGGCGCCGACGTTCTTGATCCAGTGCACCGTGTTCCGAGGGAAGAAGATGACCTGCCCCGCCGTCACGTTGTAGGTGACCACGCTGTTGTCCGAGTCGATCACCCCGATCCAGGCAGTGCCCTGCAACGCAGCCGCGGCGGCCTCGAGGTGGTTCTCCACTCGAAGGCCTCCGCGCCGGGGGAGCTGCACGGAGCAGGGGGGTACCTGCAGCACGTAGCCGTGCTCGTTGGCGTTGAAGTGCCAGTGGGGAGCCCGAAGGCCTTGGCTTCTGATCCGCAAGGTCCCGAAAGTCATCTCGGAGCGGTGGCTGTTGATGCTTTGCCCAAAGGCCATTTCTTCGTCGCTCTGGTACTCGCCGACGTCCTTTCTGAAGCGGGCCCACTGGATCTCACCGCCCGGGTACTTATGGACCTGCGACGGGAGAGAACTGGGGTTGCTGGGGACAGCAGTGACCAAACGACCCCCAAATATCCCAGAAGATCCCCAGTCAGCCCAATATTGAGGTGTCTTAGTCCTTTTCCTGGGGACGATTACCTGCATCACCCTCTCCCCACCC
>VXBP01009045.1:18690-43578 GCA_013400115.1 Rhinopomastus cyanomelas
CTCTCCCTACCCCATCCCTCTCTCCCCATCCAATCCCTCTCTCCCCATCCAATCCCTCTCTCCCCACCCAATCCCTCTCTCCCCACCCAATCCCTCTCTCCCCATCCCATCCCGTCCCTCTCTCCCCAAATACTTCTTCATATTATTTAAACCTGAAAAACAGCTTTAGACTGAGAAAGGCTTAAAAAGCATCTCTGCTGCCAGGCTGTTCCTGCACAAGCTGACCCTCTCACCTTGGACTTCTCCAGATGATTCAGGAACTGGAACTTCACATCCACGCTCGTTCCCTCTGGCTTGGGGGAGGATGGATCATCGTCTCTGCCGCCCGTCTCCTGCGCGTACGGAGGGTTGTTCACATAGACCAAGGAGAGGGCCAGCACCCCGATGGCAGTGCTGATGACGCAGGCCAGGAGACACACCAGGAAGATTTTCATCAGGGACCAGCTGCCCTTTGTCTCCTGAAGTGAATAAAGAACCCCAACCCAAATCAGCTTCAGGAGCTGTGACAGAGAGGACAGCTGTAGGGTTTACCCCGGCTTAGGGGATGACAGCGATGTCACGTAGCGGTGAGCTGGCAGCGCTGGGTCACTGGTGATGATCTCGATGGCCTTGCAACCCACCACATTCTGTGCTCCAGGATGTTGCTGTTAGCACTGGGAACTGTGTCTTCCCCATCGCTCCCTCCCTGCCATCACTCTCTCCCCTCATTGCTCTCTCCAAATCCCTCTCTCCCCACTGCATTCCACTGTTCCCTCCCCATCCCATCCCGCTCTCCTCATCCCACTGCTCTCTCCTCATCCCATCTCTCCCTCCCCATCCCATCCTACTGCTCTCTCCTCGTCCTATCGCTCTCTCCCCATCCCATCCCGCTCTCTTCATCCCACCACTCTCTCCTCACCCCATCCCACCACTCTCTCCTCACCCCATCCCACCACTCTCTCCCCATCTCCATCTGCTGCACACAGAGCTATGGGGTTTAGAACCTGAGCAGCTGAACTGAGCTTAGGACTTCCTTAGGACTGTGGGATTGGATCATCTAACAAGAGAAAGGAGTCTCCTCCTCTGATGACATTTTAAACCCCCCTGGGCATGTCCCTGTGTGACTGGATCTGGGGGATCCTGCTGTGGCAGGGGGACTGGGCTGGATGGTCTTTCAAGGTCCCTTCCAACCCCTAATGTTCTGGGATCCTGTGATCTCTCAGAGTGCTTCTGACAGTTCTAAAAGGGAACAACTGGTACCTCCTTCTTTGGCCACTCTTTTCCTCCTGCAGCAGCCCGTAGGCTCTCTCCGTGCATTTCGAACGCCGGGTTGTCCATCCAGTCAGACTGGAAGAGAAGGAGAACGTGGAACCAACGGGACGCGCGCTCCGGTCCGCGCTCGGAGCCCGGGGAGGTGACTCATCCTCCCCTGCCCGGGGGCTCTCACGGTGCTGGCACCATCTCTCCTTCACTGACAGCAGCGGCGCCTCTCGGGCTCCGCTTTCACATCAGTCACACCAACCCCGAGGCACCGCGCGGCAGCGAGAAGGAGCCTCCTGCCCCATGGAGCTCGTGGAGGGAGGAGAACGAGTTGAGCTCCTGTAGCACGGCCCCCCAGTGCGAGTGGCTGTTTCAGCCCCTCGTGTCATCACCTCCAGCTACAACCACAGGAGCCGTTGCGTTACCGAACTGCTTTGGCAACCCCTGCTGACAGGAGCGTTCACCGGGTTTTCACAAGCCTCTTGCTGCAACGAGGGAGCCGTTACCCTCCTGCCGTGGGGCTGAGAAGCCCAGGGAGGTGACTCCAGCCCGGTGTTTGCTCTCTGACGGGGCTTTGGGAAGGATGAGGGGGAGAGGGGGAGCGCAGCCTGGCTGCTCGTCGGTCCTTTACAAGCACAGAGAGGTACCAGAGGGAACAGCTTCCCATCAGATTTCCTTCTAGGAAAAAGCTCCAGACAGAGCTGTTGGTGACCCTGCTGCTCCTCCCTGAGCTCATTCTCCTCAGGTCACTTGTGTAAACCCCGTCAATCAGGAGCTTTATCTCCCCCCCCCCACCCCCCGGTGCCGCTGATGTTTGAACAGCATCACCCCTTCCCCGGCAGCGTCTGTCCTGCTCTGCAGGGAGGGCAGGGACCACATTCTCCTCGTTCCCAAGGGACTCGGTGTTTGCTGCCCTCAGCAATGAGGAACTTTTGGGGTTTATTTGATTCTCTCTCCCTTCCCTGTGCTCTGGACTTTCCAAGGTCCAGCGTGATTCATCTTCGGGGCCAAATCTCTCCCCGTCCCATCACTCTCTCTGCCTCTTCTTCTCCAAAAGCCTGGGACTGAACCTTGTCTTTGAGTAACCTGCATCCTTCTGCATCCAAATCCTTATCCCAGAACCCCCTGGTTACTCTATCTGCAGTTTATTGGTCCCAATAAACTACAAAGGAAGCTGTTCTGGGGTCGGGTGGCCTCGCTGGTGGGTGTCCTTGATGTGACAGCACTCAGGCATTTCTCTCCTTTGACTCTCCTGACGAGACAGAGCCCAGCTCTCCTCAGGAGGGGGATGAGAAAGCTCTGCTGACCCCAGCAGCAGGACAATTCAGATGACTGCATTTTTTTTCTCTCCCATTCCCCCCAAATTTCACAACCCTCCCTGCAGTTAGAGGAAAAGAGAACTGCAGTCGCCCCGTTCCCAGATCACGATGCCAAGGGACTCTCCCATAAAGCCTTCAAAACCCCCCACCCAGACCAAGCCCTTTCTCTTCCCCCGCAGGCTCTCACCACAGCCGGGCTCTCCGCGCGCCGCCAAGGGCCGATGGTTGTCTCCGGCGAAGCCCTGTGGTCCCCTGGGCTCCCCGGGGTGCTGCCAGCTATATAGCTGTGCCGTCACGCAGGAAGTGCCCTCCTCAGAAAAGGTTTCCTGGATATGCAAATGCCCGGCCCCACCGGTATCTGCGTCCATCCTCAGCAAACAGCTCTGGGAACACGGCGCCCGGGTGCTCCTGGAGCCGGGTGGTTCCTCCGCGGCGTCTTTACCGCTCGTCCCGCGGGTCGATCGGATTCCTTTGCTCTGGTGTCACCACTTGGAGACGGCTTCGTGCCTCGTTGACGGGCTCTGCTGTTCTCCCCGAGTGGCAACTCCTCGAGTCTGAGTTGGAAGCAAATCACATCCCAGCTAGGACCAGGCAGCACAAAGAGGGACCCGATTTTTTTACCCCTGTTGACACTTCAGAGATCAAATCCCTCCTTAAACTGCTCTGAGAGCTATAAACATCTCAAGGTCATTTAAAAATGTGTGCTTCTGTGACCTCAACGGGGACCTCAACGGGGACCTTAGTGGGGACACTGATGGGGACCTTGATGGGAACCTTAACAGGGACTCTAGTGGGGACTGTAGTTGGAATTATAATGGGGACCTTGATGGGAACCTTTGTGGGAGCCTTGATGGGAACCTTAATGAAGGCTTTAATGGGAGCCTTAGTGGGGCACCTTAAGGAGAACCTTAATGGGGACATTAACAGGGACCTTAATGAGGACCTTAGAGGGACACCTTAATGGGGACCTTAGTGGGGACCTTGATGGGAACCTTAAGAAGGACCTTAATTAGAGCCTTAGTGGGGACCTTAAGGAGAACCTTAACAGGGACCTTAGTGGGGACCTTGAGGAGGATCTTGATGGGAACCTTCATGGGGACCTTAGTGAGGACCTTGATGGGAACCTTAACGGGGACCTTAATGGGGATCTTAATGGAGACCTTGATGGGAACCTTAATGAAGACCTCAATGGGAACCTTAGTGGGGACCTTAAGAAGAACCTTAACAAGGACCTTAATGGGAGGCTTGACGGGGACCTTGATGGGAACCTTCATGGAGACCTTTGTGGGGACCTTAAGGAGAACCTTAACAAGGACCTTAATGGGAAGCCTGATGGGGACTTTGATGGGAACCTTCATGGAGACCTTAGTGGGGACCTTAAGGAGAACCTTAACAAGGACCTTAATGGGAAGCTTGATGGGGACCTTGATGGGAACCTTCATGGAGACCTTAGTGGGGACCTTAAGGAGAACCTTAACAAGGACCTTAATGGGAAGCTTGATGGGGACCTTGATGGGAACCTTCATGGAGACCTTAGTGGGGACCTTAAGGAGAACCTTAACAAGGACCTTAATGGGAAGCTTGATGGGGACCTTGATGGGAACCTTCATGGAGACCTTAGTGGGGACCTTAAGGAGAACCTTAACAAGGACCTTAATGGGAAGCTTGATGGGGACCTTGATGGGAACCTTCATGGAGACCTTAGTGGGGACCTTAAGGAGAACCTTAACAAGGACCTTAATGGGAAGCTTGATGGGGACCTTGATGGGAACCTTCATGGAGACCTTAGTGGGGACCTTAAGGAGAACCTTAACAAGGACCTTAATGGGAAGCTTGATGGGGACCTTGATGGGAACCTTCATGGAGACCTTAGTGGGGACCTTAAGGAGAACCTTAACAAGGACCTTAATGGGAAGCTTGATGGGGACCTTGATGGGAACCTTCATGGAGACCTTAGTGGGGACCTTAAGGAGAACCTTAATGGCCACCTCGATGGTCATCGAACCCAACCATCAACCCAGGTGTCCCATCCCACCGCTCGATCCTGTCCCTAAACTCCACATCTCCACAACCCTGAAACCCACCCACAGATGGTGATCCAACCCCCTCCCCGGGCAGCCTCTTCCAAGGGCTGAGGGGTCCTTTCCAGGAAGAAAATGGGCCACAAACACCCCAAAACCAGTTGCCTCGAGTCCCTGCCCCATGACACAGGGGGAAGCACAGCTGCTGTCAGCTCTAGCTCTCAGCATCTCAAGCAACACCCCAAAGCCGGGCTGACGTGCTCTGTGTGACCCACCTCGTGTCGCCGTGATGCCACAACTGCTGTAAACATGAAGTCACTCATCGTTACGTCTCTCCTTACTAATTCTCAGCAGGAAGATGGGGTGAAGCTCCCTTCTGCTTTTTGTGCTTCCTGTTTCTGTTTCACTCTTCCAGTCAGCTCTTGCTGACACGGCCCTGAAACTATCCGCGCTGCACTACCAAGGGTCATTGCTGTGCACAGAGGTTGCTGTTTACTACCAGTAGGAAGCACTAAGCGACGTTAGGGCAGGTACAAGAGGCAGCCAAGAAGGCCAACAGCATCCTGGCTACGTCACGACCAGAGTGGCCAGGGATTGTCCCCCTGTACTGGGGGCACCGGTGAGGCCACATCTTGAATCCCGGGGTCAGATCTGGGCCTCTCACAACCACAACACTGAAGGGGTCCAGATGTCAACAAAGCTGAGGGGAAGGGTTTGGAGAAGGGTTGAGGTTGGCCCTGAGGAACAATTTCTCTCCACGAGGGTTCTTCAAGCCAGGCCTGGGCTGCCCAGGGCAGTGGGGGCGTCCCTGTTCCTGGAGGGGCTGCAAAGCCATGGAGATGTGAGGTGAAGGATGTGAAGGACTTGAGGACCTTTAGGGTCATTCTGATTCCAAAAAGGCTCCTTTCCAAAGGTTCAGGATGTGGTTTATTGGGGAAACAGTTGGACTTGATGATCTGAAAGGCCGTTCTGATTCTGATTCCAAAAAGCCTCCTTTCAGAAGGTTGTGCCCAGGTCATTCCAAGTCATAAATTACCACTTAGAGCTTCTGCCTCTCCCTTTGCTGCTCCAAACGGGCCAAGTCCTACTCCTCTGTACCCCAGCAAAAGTCCCAGGGCTCATCAGCAGCTCTCACAGGCTAATTCTATCCAAAAATGCCACAAGAGGAGATGAATTCTGTCACTTCTTCCCTTTTCAGGCCCATTGAAGGACCTGACTTGCTCTAAAGCCACGGAAAACACAAGGAGGGGGCAGCACTGCATCGACAGGCAGCTGCTGGATGAGTCCAGCCTTGATGCTTCTGCTTTGCAGCAGCCTGTGGTCGGAGGAGCCTACAATGACATCAGCTCCAGTGGTGGCAGGAAGAGCAGCGCTGCAAACAGGGTGGAATTCTGTCGCGGCTTCCATCAGCTGCACGGAGGAGTCTCTTCTCCTTGTTCATCTTCTTCCCGCTCCTGCTGCGTTCCAACACGGCCTCTGAGACGAGACAAAGCCCTACAAGCAGGAAAAAGAAGGCTTGTTCACTTGGAAGGCCGAGTGTGACAGCCTCCCTGGCTTTACAGACAGCTGAGAGCTCCCCATCTAGCAGCTCTCCTCCTTTGGAGGTTATAAAATCCACCCAGATTAGGTTCTCTTGGGGAAAAGAGCTTTTAATTCATCACTTCGTTTTGAACGCGTTAACCACTGCGAAAGAGGCTTTTCAGTGAAAAAGGGGATTTCATGTTAAAAAGAAAAGGCAATTGTAATTGAATTAGAGGCTGAAAAGAGGATTAAACTATAAACTGCAGGGTAGAAAGCTGTTCCACTTGCGCAGCGAGGAGCCAAGAGAGCTCCGCGGCCACTCACTTGCGAATGGCCGTGGCCAGCGGGATGAGCTCGGTGTCACACAGCTGCAGTCCGGCCTCTGCCTCTTCACAGAGCTGAAAAGACACGAGGTGGTCATGGAGGGGAGGCAAGAGGGGGGAAACTGCCCTCAGACAGGGCCCTTTTGGTGGGGGAGCTGCACAGGAGGGCACTGCCGGCGACTCTACAGCCCCATAAAGTCATTCGGGCTGGGAGGGAGCTCAGCAACGGGCTCCCGCTCGCAGCTGAGGCGGCCCTGAGGCTACAGCAGGTGGCTCAGGGCTCAGCTCCTGAAACCCTCCAAGGACAGAGAGTGTGTGCAGGTGGCCCACGCCCCAGCAGGCTGGGCTGCCCTCCAGGGGGACCTGGACAGGCTGGAGAGCTGGCGGGGAGACACGGAATGAACTAGAACATTGTTCTAGTAGAGTCTGGCATGTGGGCAAGAACAAGCCCGGGGACCAGGATAGATGGGGACTGAGCTGCTGGAGAGCAGCAGAGCAGAGAGGGACCTAGGGGTGCTGGTGGCCAGCAGGATGGCCAGGAGACAGCAATGGGCCCTAGTGGCCAAGAAGGCCACTGGCATTCTGGGGTGCATCAGAACTGGGGTGGTTAGGAGATGGAGAGAGGTTCTGCTCCCCCTCTACTCTGCCCTGCTGAGACCACAGTTGGAATCTTGCATCCAGCTGTGGGCCCCTCAGTTCCAGGAGGACACAGAGCTGCTGGAGAGAGGCCAGAGATGATGGAGGGAGGGGAGCATCTCCCTGCTGAGGAGAGGCTGAGGGAGCTGGGAAAAAGGGAGCCTGAGGGGTGACCCCATGGATGTTGATCGATATGTGAAGGGTAGGTGTCAGGAGGATGGAGCCAGGCTCTGCTCAGGGGCACCCAGTGACAGGACAGGGGGCAGTGGGTGTGAGCTGGAACAGAGGAGGTTCCCCATCAGTGTGAGAAGGACCTTCTTCCCATTGAGGATGATGGAGCCCTGGCAGGGGCTGCTCAGTGGGGTTGTGGAGTCTCCTTCTCTGGAGACGTTTCAAGCCTCCCTGCTGTGGCAGAGGGATTGGACTGGATGGTCTTTTGAGGCCCCTTCTAATCCCCAATGTTCTGTGAGGCTGTGATCATTTCTCTTGATCTGCCTGTGGCCCTGCCCTGCTGCTCCTTCACTGTCATCAAGAACTTCCTGAGGCTCCTGTGAGTCTCTTCCCTGCCTGCACGTGGGAGCACACCCCAGACCCAGGGACTGCTGGAGCAGCAGAGAGCAGAGTCCAAAACGCTGCCATCTCCTGGCCACACCTCCTGCTTTCTGAGCCACTCCCACACTCCCAGTAGCCCCCAGAGCCTCCAGTTAGCAACCAGACACAGGGGCATCAGCAAATCGACCACTCACTTCTTCGCTTCGCTCGGCAGTTTCGATCTGGTTCAATCTTCTCTGGATGGCTTGAAGTGTAAACGAGGTCAGCTTCAAGTCTTCCAGGGGTCTGCGATGCTGGTCACCAGGAGAAGGGTTTCCCTACAGCAAAGCCCAAAGAGTTTGCTGAGAAGGCACCAACTCTGGAGGTTTTCCCTAAGTTTAAAGGCTAATTCCTGTGAGAGTTGCCTTCTGCTGGTGTCCTCACGAGGCCCTGACAGCAGCACCCAGAACATCTTTCACCATTTCCTAACTGACAGAGGGAGAAAGATTCCTTGATGGTAAGTGTGGAGTGAGTTTAATCAGGAACTGTGTGAGAGCTGCTCATTTCATCATCACAACTCTAATGAACTCACGGTGACAGGAGCTGTCTCTAAGTCTAAATTTCTTCCTCGGGTTGTGTCAGGGGAGGTTGAGGCTGCCCCTGAAGAACAGGGTGAGACCACAGCTGGAATCTTGTGTCCAGTTGTGGGAGGACACAGAGCTGCTGGAGAGCCCAGCGCAGAGCCACGGGGATAATGGAGGGAGGGGAGCATCTCCCTGATGGGGAAGGGCTGAGGGAGCTGGGAGAAAGGAGCCTGAGGGGTGACCCCATGAACACTGATCAATATGTGAAGGATGGAAGTCAGGAGGATGGAGCCAGGCTCTGCTCAAGGGCACCCAGTGACAGGACAAGGGGCAGCGGGTGGGAGCTGGAGCAGAGGAGGTTCCACATCACTGTGAGAAGGACTTGATGAGCTTAAAACTCTCTTCTCACCAAACCAATTCAGCGTGACTCGCTCTAGGTGATCCTGCTCTGGCAGGGGGATTGGAATGGATGATCTTTCAAGGTCCCTTCTGGCCCCTGATGTTCTGAGAAGCAACACTCAGTGCCTGAGGAACTGGAATTCTCTGTGCACATCACTCTGAGTCAACCCACTCAGGATGTGCCTGAGGGACGTGCTGCAGAGGAACGCTTTAGAGGGTTAACGCTCCGCTTGAACCTCAGTGAGCGAAGGTTCAAGGACAAGAGGGCAGAAAGTAAAGGAAGACACCCCAGGAACGGAGTTCATAAGCAGAATGTGGGGCTCAGTGCTCGTGTCCCCAGCTGAGGAAAGGATCAAGCGTTCCAAATGAAAGCCAGAGCTGCATGAGAAGCTGATTAAGCTGCAGCAAGGGGAACAAGGAGAATGAAAAATCGAGTGAGTCAACCCACCCGCAGCGCAACGGCATCGCTGACACCAGAGAAGTTTGGGGATGTGTTTCCTGAACTCAGGGCTGAGCAAGGAAACCTGAGGTTTGACTGACCTGATTCCTGTGGTTTAAACAGTCCTGCAGGAACTGCTGCATGATGTCTGCCTCGGGGAACGGCAGCGCGGGCTCCGGCACCTCCCGGCGCGCAGGGGCTGCTGGTTTCCTAAAGCAACGGTCAACATCCGTGGGGTCACCCCTCAGGCTCCTTTGTTCCCGGCTCCCTCAGCCCTTCCCCATCAGGGAGATGCTCCCCCCCTTCATCACCTTCATGGCTCTGTGCTGGGCTCTCTCCAGCAGCTCTGTGTCCTCCCACAACTGGACACAACATTCCAGCTGTGGTCACACCAGGACAAAGAGGGAGAAGCACCCCCCTCTATCTCCTCACCACCCCGGTTCTGATCCACCCCAGGATGCCATTGGCCTTCTTGGCCACCAGGGCCCATTGCTGGCTCCTGTTTCCAGTTTTACCAGTTGAATTCAAACCTGAGCAGCCACAAAAGACACCTTCCTTCTAATGTGCTGCACACACAAGGGTTTTCTTACGCCTCATACTTCCCCTTTAACACTCAAGAAATGCAGTCACGAGCCCTTCGTTTAGGTAGAGGCCACATCCCCACTCCTTACAGTCACAAGTAATTAAATCCACGATGGGTTTTCAGGGATAAATCAGGCCCTAACAAGGTAGATATCTACTCACCAAGTGGTTGCCCATGGTCTTTCTGCTCCTAGTAGGTCAGGGGTGGCAGGGCTGCTGGCATCTTGTGGATGAGTTAAATCTTCAGTTGAACCCTCCAGAGCAGCTTCAGCCTTCGAGGTGAGTTGCTCAAGCCAGGCTTCTGCAAAAAAAGGGACAGGACGTGGCCACCTCTCTTCAAGGGGATTATTTCCACTTGAGGTCTAGTTCCATTTAATACTCAGAGAGAATTCCTACAGAGAATAGTTACAACTCCTTTGGCTGACCCCTGGATGTTGCTTCCAACCCCCTAATGATCTGTGTTTGGGATTTTTCCTTTCTGTGTGGAAAACAGAAGCTAGAACCCTGTACAAATCCTATTTGTTAGCACTTTGACAGGTTCTTTGATCCTTTTTTAGGAATCCCTTTCCCTTTCCCTTTCCCCCCTCTAAAATGACACTTGGAGTAATTGAATGGTTGAAATCCCTTTAAAATATTTATGGGATGACTGGGGCTGTCTTGCAGGAAGGGACTAAATAGGCTGCTGTCACAAAGATGTTGCAATGAAAGATTAGTTTCGAAAGGAAAACAGAATCACAGAGGGATTGAGGATGGAGAAGCCCTCTGAGCTCAGCCAGCCCAGGGCCTAGCATCACCCCAGTGGCCAGCTCAGTACTAAGGGCCACAGCCAGGCTGGCCTTCAACACCTCCAGGGATGGGGACTACCCTGGGCAGTCCACTCCAGGCTCTGATCACCTTTTCCATGAGGAAGGGCTTCCTGACACCCAGCCTAACCCTCCCCTGGCAGCTTCAGGCTCTGCCATCTCCTCCTGGTGCTGGTTGCCTGGGAGAAGAGCCTGACCCTCACCTGACTAGGGAGCTGGAGAGAGAGAGAAGATCCCCCCTGAGTCTCCTCTTCTGTAGGGTAAACACCCCCAGTTCCCTCAGCCTCTTCCCATCAGCCTTTCCCACCAGTCCCTTCCCCAGCCTTGTTGCTCCTCTGGACCCACTCCAGCCCCTCAGCTCTTTCTTGATGTGAGTGGCCCAGCACTGCTCCCAGTACTCAAGGGGAGGCCTCCCCAGTGCCCAGTCCAGGGGGAGAATGACATCCCCAGTCCTGCTGGCCACACTATTGCTGATCCAAGCCAGGATGCCATTGGGCACCCTGCTGGCTCCTGCTCAGCCAGTTGCCAACCAGTACTGGCAGGTACTGCTCTCCAGCTGCTCATCCCCCATCCTGTAGCTGCAGGAGTTACTGTGGCCAAAGTGTAGGACCCTGTCCTTGGCCTTGTTCAACCTCGTCCCGTTGGCCTCTGCCCCTCGACCCAGCCTGGCCAGACCTCTCTGCAGCATCTTCCTCCCCTCCAGCAGATCAACACTCCCCCCCACCTTGGTGTCACCCACAAATTCACCAAGGGTAGACTCAATCCCTTCCTCCAGGAAAGCCCAGAGCATAAAAGCTGTTAGTAAACTCTTAGTTAAGGGTTTTGAGCCACAGCTGGATGTGAGTAACCCCACGGTACAGCGAGCCTGACATGGATTGAGAGAGTTGGTTTAATCTCCATCCACACAGCTTCCACTTGAAATGAAACCCATAATGAGATGAAATATCATTACCTCTGCAGGGCTGCCTGGTGCCTCTTGAGAACGAGCTACGGAGCTGGCAGCACGGACGTGGACTCTCTTCTCCTCTGCCATCCAGGCAACCACTGGCCTTAGCTGCAGAGTGTCTTTTCTCCAGGGTCTCAAAACCCTGTGAGCATGAGAGATCAACACCCTGGCCATCTCCTTCCTTAGCTGAGTGGGGATCACAGTGACAGCTCTTCAGCCAGACTGGGTAGCTCACACTGGGAATGCTGCTGATCCCAGACACGCTCAAGTCACACTTCTGACTGGTAAACCACCGGGGATAGTTTGTGTGGGGACAAGTCTTCGAGCTCTCTTCAGAAGACAAGAGCCTCAGTGTTTCTCTGGAGGAGACAGACCTGCCTCCACCTGCTGAAGGGCAGCAAGGTGCTGTAAGGGAGTGTCTGTTCCACTCGTTAGCTCGAGGCCTGGATTTTGAAGGAGTGGGCTGGACAAAGGGCTGTGATGCATCAATTGCTAACAGATCATCCGTCGCCAGGCTGATCGAGTCCAGATCACGCTCATTCTGCCTTGTGGAGGAGGAGGCAGGAGAATCTAATCCCTTAAGGTGCTGAAAGTCACCCCACGCTGAAAAACAGAAGACATCAAGTAGTACCAAAGGGAAATATCCCCCCTGGAATGGGCTGACCAGGGGGGTTGTGGAGTCTCCTTCTCTGGAGACATTTCAAACCCTCCTGGCCATGTTCCTGTGCAACTGGATCTAGGGGATCCTGCTCTGGCAGGGGGGTGTGGAACCTCCTCTGCTCCAGCTCACATCCACTGCCCCTTGTCCTGTCACTGGGTGCCCCTGAGCAGAGCCTGGCTCCATCCTCCTGACACCTACCCTTCACATATTTATCTACATCTATGGGGTCACCCCCTCAGGCTCCATTTGTCCAAGCTCAAGAGCTCCAGCTCCCTCAGCCTTTCCTCAGCAGAGAGATGCTCCCCTCCTTTCATCATCTTTGTGGCAATTAATCAGATCCTGGTGGTATTTACTCTGGAAACACTTGTTTTTCAACCCCAAGCAATGACTTCAGATCCTCACAAACAGCAAACACACCTTCCGTTGCATAGGCTGGGATTTATTATCCCATCCCTGTGATAACACGAACTCACCCAGCATCTATGAGGAAGTGCTAGAGAATGACAGTGCTACAGCTATTTGCAGAGACCTACCCTGCTTTTGCTTGGCACGACGCTTTGAAAACCTGTCTTGTTTGGGAGTGCTGTGGCGCAGGCAGATTCTCCCGGTGCTTCCTTCTGAGGACGTGAGACTCAAATGAAAATCTTCAATATAAGCTTCCAAAGCCTCTGAGGCAGAGCTGTAAAGCTTGTCCTTGTAGTGGATCAAGCTGTCAGAGCACGGGTTATCGCTGTTGATGCTGCAGCTCCTTAAAAGAGATGATGCTGTCGAATCACAAGAGCATACGCTGCTTTCTTCTATGGAGCTGCTCATGCTTTTCACCCAGGTTTCTGGTGGAACCTTCACTCATCTTTTTCAAGCACCTCAGTGGAAAAAGAAACAAAGCTGCACGTGATTGTCTGCACTGAACTGCCTTCTTGTGCACTGTAACCTCTCTGGTATCACAGACTCACTGAATCATTGAGGCTGGCGAAGCCCTCTGAGCTCATCCAGCCCAGACCAGGACGTAACATCACCACAGGGCACTAAGGGCCACAGCCAGGCTAGCTTTCAACACCTCCAGGGATGGGGACTCCACCATGGGGTAAATAACAAGAGCAAGAAAATCCAGTTGTAGAGGAAACTGCTTTTGCTAGGATGTGATTTCTAAGAAATGCTGACATTTGTCACCAAATATATTGACAACATAGAAACCTTTGAGATTGGAACCTCTGAGTTGAGAAGCTACACAAAAGAGCAGCATTGGGACAAAAAAAACCCCACAGAAACCCGTGCAGAAGGGGTAGGAAGCCTTGCAGTTCTTTTTATATCACTACACGCAGCAGAAGGACTTTAGAAGCCATCAAGGAACGCTCAGAATTGCCTTTTTAATGCAACTTAAGTGACCCCAGAGCCTTTACAACCCACACATTGGGGAGCTCCTAGTGGGGTCTAGGCCATGGGGAAGTGCCCAGCCTCACACCCTCATTTCATAGGATCACTATATCACTATACACAGCAAAAGGACTTTAGAAGCCATCAAGGAACACTCAGAATTACCTTTCTAATGCAACTTAAGTGACCCCAGAGCCTTTACAACCCACACACTGGGGACCTGATAGTGAGGCCTAGGCCATAGGGAGGTGCCCATCCTCACACCCTCATTTCATAGAATCCTTATATCACTATACACAGCAAAAGGACTTTAGAAGCCCTCAAGGAACACTCAGAATTGGCTTTATAATACAACTTAAGTGACCCCTGAGCCTTTATAACCCACACACTGGGGAGCGGGTAGTGGGGCCTAAGCCATGGGGAGTGGGCAGTGGGGCCTAGGCCTTGGGGAGGCACCCAACCTCACACCCTCATTTAGGATGGAAAAGCTCTATACACTCGGAAAATAACACCGCGAAGAGCCTGTTGAGGTGTCAACGTGCTGTTCAAGAGCAACTCTGTGACCACCATACAAGAAGGATTTATATAAAAATACACGGAGGGGCAGGTTGGGGTGGGGCGGGAGCCTCCCTCAACCCTAAAGCTGAGGGGATGGGGGATTTGAGCACGACCCGCACAGACAACCCCCTCCCCCGAGGCTCCCACCCTCCCACAGACCCCACGGAGAGGCCCCCGAGGGCCCGGTTCCCCTCACAAGCAGCCGCTCAGCACCCGCCGCTCACCACAGCAGCCCCTCGGGCCCGTTCCAAAGGGCCGCGCGGGCCGCCCTCACAAAATGGCGGCGGCGGCGGCGCGCAGGCGCCCTGCGGGCAGCGCCCGGCCTGCAGCAGCCGCGGCCTCCGGCACCCCCTGCGCGGGAAGGGCCCGGGAACACCGGGGAAAGCACCGGGAGAGGGACCGGCAAGGGGTTCGGTCCCCGCTTGCGCGGTTCTCCCCTCCGCCGAGGTGAGTCCGAGCCGCCGCGGCCGCGCCCCCCCCCGCCTCATCCCGCCTCATCCCGCCTCATCCCGTCAGGGCCGCGGCGGAGCTTCCCCCTCCGTGGAGCCCTGGGGTGCTGACGGAGGGATGGGGGTTAGCAGGGGATTTGCTGGGCTCGAAGGGCTTTTCCGAGGTGCGTGGCGTCGAGAGAAGACGGTGGGGACGTGGAGCACCCCAAGATGTCAGGGCTGGGCTGGGTCATGTTGAGTTGCGTTGGGTGGACGATGCCTTGCTGAGGTGGGCAAAGAGATTCCACCTCTCTGAAGGTCAGACAATCATAGAATTATAGAGTGTTGAGGCTTGAAGTGACCTCTAGTCCATCCTGCTAGAGCAGCAGCACCTAGAGAAGCATTTACCCTTAAGTTCCACCCCAACAGCTACTTCTCAGCAGCCCAGACCAGCACTTGGGCATAGAATTCTGTTGAAATAATGAATATCTTGTTCTAAAATCAAATGTAATGAATAAAAAGGACAGCTGATAGAAATACTCAATGTAGGCTAAATAATCTACGTTGGACTTGATGATCTGGGAGGTCTTTTCCAATCACGAGAAAGTAGAAGAGAGGAAGGAGCCCTGTTTTCCCTCTTTCAGGAATCAGCCCTATTTATTGCTCTTCCAGCAATGGTTTCATCCATCGAAACCACTGGAACCCCCCAACAAACTGCTTCTCCATCTTTACAGATCAAATGGACTATAAGAAAATCGCGGAGGAAGTCGCAGACAAGATCTTATCCTACAGCCAAGACACCTCAGGATGGAAAGTGATCAAAGTCTCAGTAAGGAAATATTTGTTGATCATGATGGAGTTGTCCTGATTACATGTATTTTATCGTGAGAAAAAGAAGTGTTTTGACCCGTTTTCCTTTTAACTAATAGTCGACAGCTCTGGAGCAGCTGCTAAGTTTTTATTTTTCCTCTTTCCTCTCGGAGAAAAACGTTACCGTTTCTTCAAAGCCCTCCCAAGAATACGCAGGAAACCTGTGAGTATTTCCCTTCTCTTTGCTGTCCTAACAAGTAACACCACTTGGTTTTGAGCAGCTGCGCCCGAGGTTGGAGTGGAACCGGTGTCCTCTGGTGAAGGGGTTTGTTCTCTGAGCTGTTGAGAAGGTTTTTGCCCCAGGTCGGTGGTGGAGCAGTCTGTTCTAGCCACATCCTGCTTGCTGGGCTTTGGTTGTTACCCTTTGGTCGCTGCGAAATGACACACGAGGATGAGCCAACGCTTTTGCTCTACCTCACCCATCCTTTGGACCTTTTTCTTCTCAGCACCTGAAACGGAATTAACTACTGAGCACAAGAAGGTCACATAACTTCTGGACCAGTCCTTCCTCCTCTTGAGCAGCCAGGTTTAGCTCAAAGGGTGGAGCTGATCAGAACAAGCTGATCTTACAGCTTACTGGCACGGAGAGAGCTGGCTCTGCCCTTGACATTCCACTCCCTAACCCCACTCCTACACTCTGCAATCTGGCTTCTTGTTTGTGGTGGCTGTGGCACGGGAGCTGGTGGGTTTACCAAGCTGACTGAGATGGTCTTTCCAGGACTAGATGATCTTTTGAGGTCCCTTCCAATCCTGGAATTGGGATTTCATCACAGATTCACACACAATGATTCTGTGATTAAACTAGAGGAGAGGTTAATTAGAGAAGACAGTGCTCTGTCACAGAACCACAGAATTTGGAAGGGACCTCGAAAGATCTAGTCCAATCCCCCTACCACAGCAGGATCCCCTAGATCCAGTCGCACAGGAACGTGTACAACCCTATTGATTGAGATCACGGAACATTACGGATTGGAAGGGACCTCCAAAGATCCAGTCCAGTCCCCCCTAGATCCAGCTGCACAAGAACACAGCCAGGCAGGTTTGAAATGTCTCCAGAGATGGAGATGTCACTAGGATTAGAGCAGAGCTCCTGTATGGGATCAGGATGGCAACTGGTGCCACGTTTCTTTAGAGTGCATTAAAACAACTCTTACTTGGTGTCAAAGTGAAGGAATGAAGGAGCCACCATCGTACAGGGACTTAGGGTTTGGATGTTTGGCTTCCAAACTGTCATTCCAAATGTCCAGTCAACTGTCTTTGTTCTTTCTGACTTTCAAGTCCTTCCTCATGGCAGCGGGAACTTTCATCAGGGGCTGTAAATCCTCCCCAGGGGGCTGTAAATCCTCCCCAGGGGGCTGTAAAGCCTCCCCAGGGGGCTGTAAAGCCAACTTGGTGTCACCAAGGCGAAGTCTCCTTGAAGCTCACCTGCTGTTACGCCGCGCTCTTCACCTTTGCGCCTAACTGCCGCCGGCCCCGAGCGCTCGCTCTTGTGATTCACCGGTTCTCCAGGAACCGGGCGTGAGACCCGGAGAGAAGTTCCCCGCGCCGCTGGAGTTTCCTATTTCCTTGGGCGAGGCCCCTCGGTGAACTTTCCCTTGACCTCCTCCTCCGAAGACAACGAACAAAAGGCCAGAAGCAGCCGAGGAGAAGATTTGCCCTCGAGTGTCAAACTGGATTGAAAACAGAGAGAATACAAATCAAGGGGAGAATGGTGGGGATTCCCACCCGACAGGTCGAGGAGCGTTCGTTTCAAACAGGTTGAGAACGCTGCCGCCTCAAAAAGCACCTTTGATGCCTCCTCCTGTGATTCTACCAGTTGATTTTTAATCCATCCATCAAGCGAAACCACCTCGTTGTAGCCTGCACCTCCCCCCAGCAAGATGCTTGTTGTAAAACTCACTTATTCCCAGCTCCTAGCTGTGGTTCCAACAGCTGTTTGGGTTGTGTTTTGTCTTCCACCCACCCTAGGTACCGTGGAGAAGGGCTCATTGAGGAAGTCCCCAGGAAGATCATTCCCTTTATGTACCTTCCGGAGTATCGAAGCAAATGGGACACCACGTTGCGGTCATACAAGCTGTTAGAGAAGCTTGACCAGGTAAGAGGAAACCACTAGGATCCTGTGTCTTGCCACACGCTCGTTACTCCATGAGTAAAGCTGCTTTGCTATCAAACCCAACTGAAATACTAGTCCTAGTGAGTCTCCAAATTCCCTTTCCTGGTAGGACACGGGGATCTACCACAGCGTCACGCGCAGCTACGGCATGGGGCTCATTTCATCGCGGGACTTTGTCGACCTGCTGCACGTTAAACCCTACCCCGGCGATGTCCTTACAACTAATTGTAAGTTGAGTGTAATTACAGGCAGGTTCTTCTGTTTTATTCATGGTGAATCCTCCTGCTCTGCAGCGTCCTCATCTTCTCTGCAGCTGCCTTTACTGAATCCCAGAATGACTGAGGCTGCAGAAGCCCTCTGAGCTCACCCAGCCCAGGAACTAGCATCAGCCCAGGGCACTGAGGGCCACAGCCAGGCTGGCCTTCAGCACCTCCAGGGATGGGGACTCCCCCACTGCCCTGGGCAGTCCAGTCCAGGCTCTGAGCACCCTTTCCATGAGGAAGGGCTTCCTAACATCCATCTGACCCTCCCCTGGTGCAGCTTCAGGCCCTGGCACTCTGGGAGAAGAGCCCGACCCTCACCTGGTTACAACCTCTCTTCAAGCAGTTAGAAGGAGAAGGTCCCCCCTGAGTCTCCTCCAGGCTCAACACCCCCGGCTCCCTCAGCCTCTCCTCATCAGCCTTTCCCTCTAGTCCCTTCTCCAGCCTTGTTGCTCCTCTTGGCCTTGTTCAACCTCATCCCATTGGCCTCTGCCCATGGACCCAGCCCGTCCAGGCCAATGGTGGCCAGAGTGTAGGACCCTGGAGGGTCTTTTCCAACCTGAGTGATTGTGTAATTCTACCACTAACACCTTTTACCCCCTTGGTGCCGCGGTGTGAGTTAGTTTTAACCCAGGGATAAGACTTCCTGACTGCTCCAACAGCTGAACCCCTCACACAACCAGCAGAGGGGTTGCCAACCGTTGGGAGACCTCCTCAGTTTGGGTGTCAAAGGGGGTTTTTCAGGGGTGTGGTATCTGAAGCTAACGCTTGGGTTTTCCTGGCAGCTGTCAGCGTGGAGGACTCCCGCTGCCCTCCATCCCCCTCTTGTGTCCGAGGTTACAACAAGCCCTGCGGCTACGTCTGCTCGCCCTTGCCCGAGTGAGTACCTCAGCCTCCTGCTCTTCTCTACAATTAACTGCAGTTAATGAGTTCAGGGTGGGTTTTGAAATCCTACTCAGTTTGATTCTGAGGGAACCTGAAGAGTTGAGAGCCTAAACTCTCTCTCAGCTTTATCCACCCTCTGCTTCTCCCGGCAGAGCCAAGTAACAGCAGGTGTTCTTACACCTTCCTTTGGTTTCCAGCACGAGTTCACAGCAGGATTTGGCTCTTTCTACCCCAGGAACCCAGAACATTCCAAGCTGGTTGTGTTTATCCAGCCCGAACTGGGCGGAATGCTCCCGGTTTCCGTGGTGGAGTCAGCGCTGCCTGCTACTCTCATCAGCTTAATCACCGACACCAGAGCCGGACTCAAAAGCTTGAAAGACAAGAATTAAACCGTAAGTGGGAACCACCAGGCTCTTAAGTCTTGGGGATCTGCTGCTGGGCTTTGCTTTTGCAGGAGTTTCATTTTAATTGTGGGACTAGCTGAAGCTTTTGCTGTTCAGATGGGCAACGCTGGTGTTTGCTGCTCTTGGGACCTCCCGTGGACGTGCCGTACGAGTACAGAGTGTCGCTTTCGGTGTCATCAGCTGCTTTCTGTCCTAGCTTCGTCCTGTTCTTGCACTTTATATGCAGAGAACATCTCTGCAAGCAGATAATCAACGTTAAAAATACCCTGGACAAACATTTTACCCCATCTCTGAGCAGTTCTCACTTCACTCCTGGCCTGTGGACTCAAACAAGCCGCCGTCTCGCGTCGTTAGCAACCGTGTCCCTGGGCTGGAGTGAAGTGTTCGAAGACAAACCCGAGGAATTTGGATGTGATGGCTCATTAAAAGGTGCTCTTTGTACAGAGAGTTGGCATTTTCCTCAGTCCTTCCTCATTTTCCTCAGTCCTTCCTCATTTTCCTCAGTCCTTCCTCATTTTCCTCAGTCCTGATATAGTTCTCTTGGGGTGAAGGTTTGTAGTAATTCCCGTGCCTCCACTTAGGAGGTGGCTGGAGCCAGACAACCAGTAATCTCCAGTATAAATGAGGTAAAACACCGGTGAAAACACTTTTTATTGAACATTCACATCTCTGGCAGCTACTGAAGTGCCTCCAAGGTGCTGGTTCTCCATAGGAAACGTGTTTCATTGTGGTTTGAAATACCTCAGCAAGTTGTTAGACTGCCCGGTCTTCCTTCTGCCTCTACTGGCTGTAGCAGTTTCGGGGGGCTTCGATGTAGAAGCTCTGGATGGAAGCTCCTGCCTCTTCCACCCTGCTGCCAGTTCCTCCTGCACGTCTGCAGGTAGCTCGTAGAACGTCTGGGTGTCGACAGCGGGAGGCAGCACAATCTCTGCTCCTTGAGCACGGCGTTTCTCCTCAGAGTCCTGAGGGTCTTTAGCCAAAGGAGGGGCCTGCAGAGCGCTCGGGCTGGTTCCAGAAAGGATTTCTCTTTGAATGTCTTCTGGAAGTTCCTTCAGGACCTCCTGGTCCACGTCGGCAAGAGCCCAACGAGTTGGGTGGCCGCGGACTTCTGTAGTGTCTGTTTTCTTTTCCTCTGAGTGTTTCTTGGGTTTTTTAGCTTCGGTTCCGTCCTGCTTTGGAGAAGTACTTCCCTCTCCTTGCGAGGCATCCGCTGCCTCCTGGGGTAGAACATAAAGCATCAGTATGGCCTGTGTAACCTGTGAGTGAAGGGTGGGTGTCAGGAGGATGGAGCCAGGGGCACCCAGTGACAGGACAAGGGGCAGCGGGTGTGAGCTGGAACACAGGAGGTTCCACATCAACCTGAGAAGGAACCTCTTCACCGTGAGGGTGCCAGAGCAGGCTGCCCAGGGGGGTTGTGGAGTCTCCTTCTCTGGAGATGTTAAAAACCCTCCTGGTCATCTTTGTGACTGGATCTAGGGGATCCAGCTGTGGCAGGGGGATTGGACTGGATGATCTTTCGAGGTCCCTTCAACCCCTAGTGCTCTAAGATGCTGTGAAGGACACATCTTCCTAGAAAGGAGCCAAAACCACGAGGTTTTTAGGAAATCAAGAGGTTTTCCGCTTACCCGGAGGCGTTTTCCAGAGCCTGGTAGCCTTGGTGTTAGGTAGAACCCAATCGATCCTTTCTTGCTGCTGGGCAGCTCTCTGAGGTTGGCGAAGCAAACACCCAGCAGGGTGAGATGAAAGGGCTGCGTTACGTCGATCATCTTGCGGAAGAGCTTCATCAAGATCTCAACCAGCGGCGACAGAACGTTGCTGCTTTCTACAGTCATCAGCAACCACAAAAGCAAAGGATCAACAAACCCATGGGACAAGAGAAATGACTCCCAGAACGTTGGGGATTGGAAGGGACCTCAGAAGATCATCCAGTCCAATCCCCCTGCCCCACAGCAGGATCCCCGAGATCACAGAACATTGGGGATTGGAAGGGACCTCAGAAGATCATCCAGTCCAATCCCCCTGCCCCACAGCAGGATCCCCTAGCAAAGCACCAAGGCTCTGTCTTCGCTTGGGAAAGAAGATCTGGAGAAGCCAAGTGTTACCTTTCCCAAACTTCTGGAGGAGATGAGGTGGGACAGGGCTCTGTCGGCTCTCCCGATGGAACCATTTCTTGGGGGCAGGGCCCTGCTGGCGGATGGTCAGTCTGACGGTGTGAGGTTGTCTCCCATCTTTGGAGACCCTGCAGAGTGCAAATCAAGGAGGATTTAACGTCCAGGAGGGTTTTTTCCAGGGGCTCTGTGGAAACCTCTGGGTTAGACACTCAAATCCCTTTAATTTCCCGTAAGCTCCACGGGGCTTTCAGAGCTCTGCCCCTGATTTCTACCCCTTCCTGAAGGCAATCACCTGGCTAAGAGACTTGGGAGCAGTTCTTCGATCTTCTGCTTCACTTCTGCTTCTGATGAACAGCTTTTGAAGGAATCTTCATCACTGAAGGACTAAAAAAAAACCCCAAACCCCACGTTAGGCCTCTTGAGATGCTCCTTGACTTCAAAACTCTGCAGAGGGGAACGGAACGTCTCGTAAATTGGGTGGAGTTAGCACCAAGGTATCACTGAAACAAAGAGCCCGACCCAAGTTCAGAATCAGGAAGGATTTTGGGTTCTTGTAGGGGAAAAGCATCGTTTTAGTTAGTCTGAAGTTGTCTAAAACGAAAAGCAATGTCTCCTCTCTTTAAAGAGAGCTCTCCTTGTACCTGTGGGGGCCCCGAGGGAGTCACGGGGGAGTCGTCTTCCCCGTAGCTGAGTTTCTGGATACGCTGAGCCGTGGAAACGCCGAGTTCCTTCTCTAAGGCGGCCAAGGGAAAGGCCTGGAGGGCACAAACGTCCCTAATGCCCAGCACGTCGAGGCGGAGGGCGGTTTTGTGGCCGATGCCTGAGGAAAAGGGCTGTTAAAAATACACTGCAGGCTGGAAAGCTCTAGAAACACAGACATACACAGGGGACTGCTGGGAAAGGAGCTTCTCCTCCTGGTCAGCTGGAACCTCCCAGCTTCCAGCCCCTCATGGTGTCACTGGGCACCACTGAGGAGAGTCTGGCTCCATCCTCTTGCCCCCCACCCTGTAGCTATCGATCGGCATCCAGTTCAGCTCCCTGCTCCAGTGGGTGGTGGCCAAGTGGCTTTGGGATCTCTCCAGGAACAGGAGATTCCACAAGCTCTCTGGGCAGCCTCCAAGTCAGGAAGTTTCTTCTCCTGGAAGCTCCTAGCTTTCACTTTGTGCTTGTTGTCCTGTCAGTGGGCACCACTGAGCAGAGTCAGGTCCTGTCCTCTTGCCCCCCACCCTGTCTCAGCCTGCTCTGCTCCAGCTCAGCAGCCCCAGCGCTCTCTCTCTCAGCCCTCAGTCCCTCCTCATCATTCCAGCCTCTGCTGGTCCCTCTCCTGTAGCTCCTTGACTAAAGAGCCCAAAACTGGACCCAGCACTCCAGGTGTGGCCTCAGCAGAGCAGAGCAGGAGGGGAACCTCTGTCAACCTGCTGGTCAACCCAAGAGCCTTGGCTCTTGGGCAACTTCTTGTGCACCAGCACTGCCAGCTCCTTCTCTCTCTTCACAACCCCACCCTGCACTGGTGCAGGAGGTTCTTCCTCCCTGGGGATAGGACCCTCTACTTTCATTCAGTTGCCCTCTGCCCAGTTCTCCCTGGCAACCCTGACCCCCGGTGAGGACTCGAGTTTGACGCCGTGTCAGCACTCACCAGGCACCTTCTGGATGTGCCCCAGGCTGCGCAGTAGCTCCTGACAGCTTTCAGGCAGCAGAACCGTTTGCTGATTCGGTTTAAAGGTCCCAGACACCAGTTTGGCCAGTAACTTGTTGGAGGCCACTCCTGCACAGCCCGTGAGGCCCAGCCTGGCGTGAGTGGCTTCCCTCAGCTCTTGTGCAACCTGCGAGCCCACGACGAGCCTGACGTGGGTTGTGTTGCGCCAGTCGACAGCTGTGAGGGAAGAAGAGAGGAGTTTGCTCCCACCCAGTGAGTGAATCCTCTAGACTTTGGTCTCTCTATTCATTCAACATCCTGAAAGTCCCCTTGGGAAACCAACTGCTGCCTCTTCTCAACGTGAGGCGCGTCTGTCCTCACCTTGGTTGTTGTAGATGTGGCCAGCCACGGCAACCCCGGCACACCCGCTGGGCTCCAGCTGGGTTAGTCTCTTCTCAACCATCTCGGTGACATCCATGAAGTTTTCATCCAACCCAAGTCTTTCCACCAGTGGACAGAACTCCCCCAGCAGCTCTAGGAGGAAGAGCATCCCACAGATGAGACGCTCACAACCAACAGCAGCCGATTCCCGTAGGATGAAGGAAACTCTCCTCTTCCTCGTTGAGCAAAGATGAGGAAGAGGACTAAGTTCTCCATCCCACCGCTACCTCTGCCTCTGCCTTCCTTCTGCCCCAGCTCCCCACAAAACCCGTGGATATCGCACCTGTAACCTTGTAGGACATGTCCCGGTACGGGGTTAGGTCCTCTCCGTTAACCAGCACCAGCTGAGGACACTTCTCTTTAGCTTCCTTGACTGCCATCAGCTTCTTCACCCCGAGTTTCCTGGCCTCATAGTTACAGGTGACCACGAGGCTTTTCTGCTGCACACCTACGGCGAAGGGGAAACGGGCCTTCAAGGCAGCACAGACCCACTGCAGCCCCTCAGCTCTTTCTTGGAGGGGCCCAGCACTGCCCCCAGTACTCAACTGGAGACCTCTCCAGTGCCCAGTCCAGGGGGAGAATGCCATCCCCAGCCCTGCTGGCCTCACTATTGCTGATCCAAGCCAGGATGCCACTGGCCTTCCAGGCTACCTGGGCACCCTGCTGTTCCACGTCCTCAGTTCCTCCTGCCCTGACGACCCCTCATCCCCAATTTAAGAGCAAAGGGCCTCGTACCTAACGGCTCCTCTCGGAACGCGGGGTTGCGGATCATCTCTACTTGCGCGTAGAAGCAGTCGAGGTCCATGTGAACGATCACTCTGCTGGCGGCGTCTCTTGCCCGCGCGGCCTCGCCGTGGCCTGCAAAAGAAACGGCTTACGGACGACGAGTCCCCTCAGAACCACAGACTGTACAAGTTTGGGGTTGATCCTTGCGAGGAGAGGACAACCGAGGAGTCACAGTGACTCTTCCTACAAGTAGAAAGTGATGGGACATGTGAGGAAACGGCCTCAGGTTGCACCAGGGGAAGGTTGGGTTGGCCGTGAGGAGAAACTTCTCCATGGAAAGGGCCCTCAGCCCTTGGAACAGGCTGCCCAGGGAAAGGGTTGAACCACCAGCCCTAGATGATTCCAAAGGCATCACTCGGCACGAATCACAGAACGTTAGAGGTTGGAAGGGACCTGGAAAGATCATCCAGTCCAGTCCCTCCTAGATCCCAGCTCGGCCCCAGCACCTCCCGCCCCCCGGGAGGGTCTCGGACGGCAGCGGGGCCACCGCGGCGCTCACGGGGCTGCGGGCGAAACCACTCGCCGTCCTCTTCCTCCTCCTCCTCTTCCTCTTCCTCCCGCCGCCGCCGCTGCTCCTCCGCGGGCGGCGGGACGGGCTCGGGGCCGCCACGGGGGTGACTCATCGCTGCTCGGGGCCGGCCCCCGCCGGGGANCGTCGCTGCGGGGGCCCGCCCCCCGCCGGGGATGGGACGGGCTGGCCCGGGCTGGGACGGGCTGGCCCGGGGGCTCCGGCGGCCGCTGCGGGGCCGGCGCCGGGACCCGCCCCGCGGCTCCTCCTCCTGCCCCTGCCCGTTCCGGCTGCGCGGCTGGCCCGCCCCCGGCCTCGCTGACACCGATTCCGGGGCTCGGCCGGCGGAACCGGGAACCGGGAGGCGCTAGCAGCGAAGAGGGCTCCGTTCAAACGGAACGAACGAGAGGCTGCGGAGGCTCCTCCGGCTGCGCGCCCATCGGCTCCCGGCTGCTGCCGCCATCGCCGGCGGGGGCCGGCCCCGGCCCCGGCCTCGGGCTGGAAGGCGCT